>PVJI01013402.1:0-47666 GCA_004026765.1 Micronycteris hirsuta
AAAATTTATTCACTGCTTATCCTTTCTTCAATTGTAGTTCTAATATATCTCCTTCTTTTACTTCTTTCCCTCTATACATGAATTATTTCTATCTCTTCTTTTTATTCTAAAACTATTGCCATATACCTCCATCTTTTCGATGCCAAATGTTTAATGACAGACTTAATTCACTCACTCTAGGAAACAAAAATAAAAGTCCAAATCTCCACTCAGCAATAACCATTGACAGCTATTGGTGAACATTATTCCAGATACTTCTCTGCGTATGTATGCAGATAAATGGACATATAAATGAACTGGATAAATAGAAAGAACATTTTAAATTAGAATTGTGTCAAATACAGTGTTTAATAAAAATGATCAAAATTACTGTTTCTTAAGTTAACCTTCTTAAGAAACTGAAGTGAAAAAATCAGAATTGCTTAACTTCAATTAAATATTTCCTCATAAAAGAAATATTAACTTGTAAAACAAGTATTAGATCATAAAAGATACCTCTAAAAATCATGAAGAAGTATAAAAGACATCTTTCTCTGTCCTTATTTATAAATGCTGCCAATGTACACAAGTGGGCTGTCTTTTTTTTTTATCTTCAAATATCCCCCAAATGGACTTAATTGTTACAGCCCCATCCCTGTATTCCCTCTTTGCCCATTTTGAAGTAAATTTCCTTAACTTTGTATCCAAAGGATCCACAAAAATAAATAAAAATCAGGGGGTTATCATGACACAGAGCAGCTGCATGTGTACTACTGGAGGTGGCAGCCCCATGTGGGCCAGAATAGCCATATCCTGATTCCCCATGGGAGATCCATTAGCCTGCCCATGGAGAACCATTAACTCTACCTTCCTGACTCATGGTGGCCCTGAATTGTGAAGCTTGTACTCTACTATACTGTCAGCTGGCTATGGCCAGCTTGGTCCCCAGTATAGAAGACTCTCTCTCCAGAAGGTCCAGGAAGACTCTGAGAAGAACTAAGTTGTGTGGCTCTTGGGTTGGGCCATTCCCCCACCTTCATGCACACCAGACCAGCACCCTCAATTCTGTACAGGACCCCCTTTTAGATGGGAAAATCTTGTTCTGTTTGGGCCTGATGAACACTGTTGGCCATACCTGTATAAATCCCTGAGACCCAGCCCCACCACAAAGGTCCATGAGCACACTGCAGGTGGCAGCTGACTCGGTGTACTCTGAAACTGTTGTTGCTGCATGGCCTAAAACCAGCACTGGCACTGAATTTGAATCTGTATCAATCTGGTGATCAATACTCATCCCTGCCTGATGACTCACTATGAATCTCCCTTGAGCAACTCATGTACTACCAGAGGCACCTTCAGTGATTGAGCCTAACAGGCAGCTAATAGGTGAGGGTGGATCTCAGGGAGCCTTGGTCCATTTGTAGACCTGCCCTCGGGGCTCAGTCCTGATGGAAACTTGCCTTGATGCACAGTTAGGCCCCTCCCAGGCACACCCAGATCCAGCAGAGGCAGCCACAAACTGTGGATTGCTTGGTAGTTCCAAACAGGTAAAGGGAATCATCACTGGCAGCACCTGACATCTACTGGCACTGGATCTCCTCCAACGGGGCCCCAGAACCAACACCACAACTGGACCACACCACAACACAGCAAGACCCAATTAGCTCCACAAGCAACACACACAAAGGAAGATCTCAGCAAACACGAGACTTACTGGGGAGAATTCACCTTTGTAGAGCCAACTCCCACATAGCAACTCATACACTGCTCTTGGAGTTGATTCTCATAGCCAGCCAGAGAAGCAATCCTACCTGCAGACAAGCCAATAGCAATCAAGACTCAACTATAACAGAAGAATTCACATAACCCAGGCAAGGGACATCCCTGGAGTACTGAGCTCAGGTGATCAGGGAGGGTGAGACTCTGAGCCGCACGTCACCTAATGCATGAGGCCCTATACCAAGGAATATCTGATCTGGTCTATCTAATACACCAGAACAAATACAAAAAGGCAGCCAAAATGAGGAGACAAAGAAGCATGCCCAAATAAAGAACAGGAAAAATCCCCAGGAAAAAAAAAAAAACTAAATGAAATAGAAACAAGCAATCCATCTGATACAGTTCAAAACAATGATTATAAGAATGCTCACGGAACTTAAAATTTTGACAGTATAAAAAATGACATAGATGAGAACATAGACAGAAAATTCTCAGATATTCCATGCAGCAATATTTTCACTGACATATCCCCCAGAGCAAGGGATATAAAGGAAAGAAGAAACAAATGGGACTATATCAAATTAAAAAGCTCTGCACAGCTAAAGAAAACATCAGCAAAATGAAAAGGGAACCAACTGTATGGGAAAACATATTTGCCAATGATACCTTGAACAAGGCCTTGATCTCCAAAATATATAAAGTATTCACATGACTCTACACCAGGAAGACAAACAATCCAATTAAAACATGGGCAAAGGACCTGAACAGACACTTCTCCAAAGAGTACAAACAGAAGGCCCATAAATATATGAAAGGAAGCTCAGCATCACAAGCCATCAGAGAGATGCAAATTAAAACCACAATGAGATACCACTTCACACTGGTCAGAATGGCCATCATTAACAAATCAACTAAAAACAAGTGCTGGTGAGGTTGTGGAGAAAAGGGAACCCTAGTACACTATTGGGAATGCAGACTGGTGCAGCCACTGTGGAAAACAGTACAGAATCTCTTCAAAAAATGAAAAATGGAACTGCCTTTTGACCCAGTGATTCCACTGCTGGGAATATACCCTAAGAATTCTGAAACCCCAATTCAAAAGAACCTATGCACCCCAAAGCTCACTGATACATTATTTACAATAGCCAAGTGCTGGAAACAGCCTAAGTGCCAATCAGTAAATGTATATATCAAAAAACTATGGTACATTTACACAATGGAATACTACACAGCAGCAAGAAAGAAGGAGCTCCTACCCTTTGAGACAGCATGGATGGAACCAGAGAGCATTATTCCAAATGAAATAAGCCAGGAAGTAAAGGCCAAATACCATATGATCTCACCTATAAGTGGAACTTAATCAACAAAACAAACAAGCGAGCAAAATAGAAACAGAGACATGGAAATAAAGAACAAAAACAAGTTACCAGAGGGGAGGTGGAAGGGGTATAATGGGGAATATAAGGGGAAGGGTCAAGTCAAGGAACATGTATTAAGGACCCATGAACAAAGACAATGAGGGAAGGAGGACTGAATGTGGAAGGTGGGGGTGATTAGGGCAGGGGAGAGTAATGGGGGAAAATGGAGACAACTGTAACTGAACAACAATAAAAAATAAAAATAATAAAATAATAATACTTAAAAAATAACATAGAAACCATAAAAAAAAAAAAACAGAAGGAATCAACAGTAGGCAACATGAAGCATAGTATAGATAAGTGATTTGGCAGACAAGGTAACAAAAAATACCCAATCAGAGCAGTAAAAATTTTTTAAACATTTAAAGGAATTATCGATAGTCTAAGGGACCTCTACAATAATATGAAGTGTAATAACTTATGCATCATAGGGATACAAGAAGGAGAAGAGAGAAAGCAAGAAATTGATAACCTACTTGGAGAAATAATGGCTGAAAACACCCTTAACCTGGTGGAAGAAAAAGACACACAGTCCAGGAAGCTCAGAGAGTCTCAAACAAGGTAAACTCAAAGAAGCCCACACCAAAAAAATACCATGATTAAAATGCCAAAGGTTAAAGACAAAGAGAAAATCTTAAAAGCAGCAAATTGCCTATAAAGGTCAACTAATTTTTCAATGGAAACATTTCATACAGAAGGTATTAGTGTGAAATATTTAAAGTGACATAAAGCAACAACATACTAACAAGACTACTCTACAAAGCAAGGCTACCATTCAATATTGAAAGTAAAAGAAAGAGCTTCCCAGACAAGAAAAAGGTAAAGGAGTTAATTACCACCAAACCAGTATTACAAAAAAAAATTAGAGTCTTTTTTAAAAGGGAAGAAAAATAAGAAACATATTTATAAAGATTAAAATGCTAATAAATACTCATCAATAATCACCTTATATGTAAATGGCTTATATTCTTCAATCAAAAGACATAGGGTAGCAGCTGAATAGATAAGAAAACAAGATCCATATATATGCTGTCTATGAAAGACCACCTCAGAATAAAAGATACACACAGCTGAAGTAGCAAGAATTATACCAGACAAAATAGACTTTAAATCAAAGGCTATAATAAAAGATAAAGAAAGACATTACATAATGATAAAAGGATAAATCCAAAAAGAGGACATAACCCTTGCAAACATTTATGCAGGGAACTAGGACCACCTAAGTATGTCAAGCAAATATTGATGGACATAAAGGAACAGATAGACAACAACATGGTCATAGTTGCCATTTTAATCCCATTGACATCAATGGATAAATTTTCCAGACAAAAAAATTCAAAAAGGAAATAGCAGTCTTAAATGACACACTAGACCAGATGATTTCATTGATAATTTGAGAGCATTTCACCCCAAAGCAGCAGAATATACATTCTTTTCAAATGCACATGAAATATTTTCTAGGATAGACAACATGCTAGGACACAAAACAAGTCTAAATAAATTTAAGAAGACTGAAATAATATCAAACATCTTCTCCAACCACAATGGTATAAATTAGAAATCAATCATAAGAAAAAAATGAAAAACACATAAAGACATGGAGGCTACATAACATGTTACTAAGTAATGAATGCATTAACAATGAACTCAAGAAAAAATAAATTACCTTCATACAAGTGAAAGTAAACACACAACAACCAAAAATCTACGGGACACAGGGAAAGCAGTCCAAAGAGGGAAATGTGTAGCATTACAGGCCAATCTCAAGAAACAAAAAGAATCTCAAACAATCTAACCTTACACCCAAAGGAATTAGAAAAAGAACAAACAAACAAAGCCCAAAGTGAGTAGAAGGAAGGAACTAAAGATTAGAGTGGAAATAAATGATACAGATACTAAGAGAATACAGTGATCCCTCACCTATTGTGGGAGTTAAGTTCCAGAGACCCCTGCGATAGGTGAAAATCTGTGAAGTAGCGGCATTATATTTATTTTATTATTTATATATATTTTAAGGCTTTATAAACCCTTCCCACACTCCTATAAACCTCTCCTGCTCTCTTATTAACCTTTCCCACACTCTTATAAACACTTCATATGCTCTTAAACTTTCTACACTCTTAAACCTATGTAATTTTAACAACATATAAACTTCTATACAGGTACTCACCAGTGAAGTATACTACAACTCGAATGATGAAGATCATGAACTATGTAGCTGTGCAGTACTGATGGTGATGAAGGTGACGACAATGAGATAAATGTATTGCACAGCCAGGAAGAGCATTACAGTTCTTCTGTCATCAGGCGCTTCATCAGGTGGTTCAGTATCTTCGTCCTGGGCCGTAACTTCTATTTCCGCTAAAGGCAAAGGCATAACTGATCTTTTCATCCAAGTGATGAACATAGTTACTGGGATTTGCTGGCACTGTTTTTCTTCTGAGTGAGAAGGTTTTTATAAACTGACATGCCACTCTCAATTGAATTTACAAAGTGCAATGAATGAAGCATCCAGGGGTCCCATTCTTCAGCCACTCGCTGAAGTTCTTTGGCCATTCTGACCATGGTTGCAAGATGATCAAGTGTTAGGCCAACCTCCTCCTCTTCTACTACCCATAGTTCGTCTTGTTCCTCATCCTCTTCTTCACTTGCTGATTCATCATCTCCGTCAGGTCTTCGTCTATCAACAGTTGTGAGTGGACATCTGCAGAGGCAGCTTCTCCATGCAGAGAAACACTCTTGAGTCCAAAGCATCTTTGAAATTTGTCAAACCAGCTCTTGCTGGCAGAGAATGGGGTTGGTCTGGTGGGAGAAGCACTCAACAGTCCTGCTTCTGAGTTGTCATCCTCATCTTCATCCTCATCAGTGTCATGAATATCCATGCTTTCTGCAAAACTATCATCAAGCTTCCTGACCTTTGTCCAGATGGTGCTGGTATCCTGCAAGATATTCTTCTTCCTATAGTCATTTATCCACAGGGCCAATACAGACTCCATCCTCCCAATGGCCTTATTGCAGGAAGCGACCACCCTCTTTTCAGTCTTGTTAAAAGTCACTGTTACCATAATATTCTTTTCATCTTTCTTTATGTAGCAAACAGTAGATTCATTGATCCCATAATGGTGGCCTACAGCCGCATAGCTTTTGCCTTCCTTTAACATGTTGAGAAGTTCCACCTTGTCTTTGATGGTAAGCATATTCCTCTGGCGCTTGGGTTCACTGCCAGAAGCCTTAGAAGGCGCAGAATGTTTGGGTGGCATCGTAAGGCTTGAAATAAATTCAAACTTTTACGAAAATTTCACAAAAACACAACACCACAGAGCAACACTACACACAGAGATCAGACCTCAATGTGAAGTGGACAAAGAGAGATGCTGAATGTGTGGACACAGTGCGGGAGAGCAAACAGACTGATGCTACAGTCACTGAGCCAATCAGTGCCCAGGATACAGAACACAGTGCTGTGATTGGTTGCCTTCCATTCCATCAGCCAATAGTGTGCCGTGTACAATCTCACGTTGGCAAACTTGTGCAAGTAGTAGTGGTATACTGCATTTCCATTGTGTACAGTATGGTATTAATCTGCTGATGAAATACATACTGTATTTTATTTCAATTTAATATTCTTTTAATATTTTGAATTAATATTTTTATATTCTTTATATTGTTTTAAATTTTTAGGCAAAAATCATTAAAATCATAAATATTATATAAATACCTATATACCAAAAAATCCCATGATATAGCAAAAACTCTGCAATATAGAATTAGATATATTTTTTTTAAAAACCCACAATACAGTGAAGCCACAATAAGTAAACTGTGATATAGTGAGGGATGACTGTAATACAAAAGATCAATGAAACCAGACCTGGTTCTTTGAAAAGATAAAGAAGAGTGATAACCTTTAACCAGACCTATAAAAAAGAGAGAGAGAGATACCAAATAAGTAAAACCAGAAATGGAGCAGGAGAAGTAACAACTGACATAAAGAAATACTGACACAAAGGATTGTAAGAAAATATTACTATACAACAAACTGGACAATCTAGATGAAATGGATAAATTCCTAGAAACATACAATCTTCCAAACTGAATCAGGAAGAAGCAGAAAACCTGAATAGACTGATGACAACTAATGAAATTGAAGCAGTATCAAAAAACTCCCAGCAAACAAAAGTTCTCAAAGATAAATTTTACCAAACATTCAAAGAAGTAACACCTCTCCTTCTCAAACTATTTCAAAAAATTCAGGTGGAAAGAAGACTTCCAGGATTAGTTTACAAAGCCAGCATTAACCTAATTCCCAAATCAGATAAAGACACTACAAAAAAAGAAAATTATAGGCCAGTATCTCTGATGAGTACAGATGCTAAAATCCTCAAAAAATAGTAGCAAATTGAATACAGAGATACATTAAAAAAATTAATGTCCTAATAAAGTCAGATTCATCCCTGGAATTCAAGGTTGGTATAATGCCCACAAATCAGTTAGCATAATATACCACATAAATAAAATTAAGGCTAAAAATCATATGAGCATATCAATAGGTGCAGAGAAAATTATTTAACAATATCCAGCACCCATTTATGACTAAAAGAAAAAGCTCTCAGCAGAGTGGGAAGAGTGGGAACATAGTCAACAAATAAAGGCCATATACAACAATTCCACAACCAACATACTCAATGGGGAAAAACCAAGTGTTTCCCTTAATGAAAGGAACAAGATAAGGACGTTCACTTTCACCACTCTTATTCAACATAGTACTAGAAATCCTAACCACAATGATCAGACAAGAAGAAATAAAAGGCATCAAAACTGGAAAAAAAGAAGTAAAATTGTCATTATTTGCAGATAACATGATACTGTATATAGAGAACCCCAAGGACTCCACCAAAAATTTACTATAACTGATAAATGAATCCAGTAAAATATCAGGATACAAAATAAACATTCAGTAATCTGTTCCATTTTTATAAACAAATAATGAACTGTCATAAAAGGAAACAACCCCATTTACAACTGTACCACAAAAAAATACAATATCTAAAAATAAATCTAACCAAGGAAGTTAAAGATGTGTACTTGGAAAATTAAAAGGCACTGAGATAAACTAAAGAAGATACAAATAAAAGGAAGCATACACCATATTCATGGATAGGAAGAAATAATATCATTAAAATGTCCACCTTACCTAAAGCAATCTACAGATTCAACACAATTCTTGTCAAAATACCAATAGTGTATTTCACAGAACTAGAACAAATAATCCAAAAATACATTATGTAACTACAAAAAAACTCAAGTACCCTCAGCAATTTTGAGAAAGAAGAACAAAGTTGGAGGAATTGTGCTACCTGATATCAAACTATATTACACGGCTGGAGTAATCAAAGCACCATGGTAATGGCATGATAACAGACACATAAATAAATGGAATAGAATAGGGAACCCAGAAATAAACCCACGTCTATATGATCAATTAATATTTGACAAAGGTGTCAAGAACACACAATGGGGTAAAGATCACCTATTCAATACATGATGCTGGGAAATTTGGACAGATACATGAAAAACATGAAAGAAGACCACCTAATTACACAGTACACAACAATAAACTCAAAATGTATTAAAGACTTAAATATAAGACTAAAACCATAAAAGTACTAGAAGAAAACATAGGCAGTAAAATCTCAGACATTTTTCTTAGTAATATGTTTTCAGATATATCTCCTTAGGACAGGGAAACAAAAGAAAAAATAAACAAATGGAACTAAATCAAACTAAAAATTTTTTGCACGCTAAGGAAACCATCCATGAAACAAAAATATAACCTACTAAATGGGAGAGCATAATTGCCAATGACACATCTGATAAGGAGTTAATATTCAAAATTTATAAGGAACATATACAACACAGTGCCAAAAACCCCAAACAACCCAATGAGAAAATGGACCGAGGACCTGAACAGACACTTCTACAAAGAGGACTCACAGATGGCCAATAGGCATATGAAAACATGCTCAACGTCACTAATTGTCAGAGAAATGAAAATCAAAACCACAGTGAGATATCACCTCACACCTGTCAGAATGGCTATCGTCAATAAATCCACAAAATGAAAAGTGTTGACAAGGATGTGGATTAAAGAGATCCCTCATGCACTGTTGGTAGGGAAATAGTGTGGAGTTTCCTCAGAAAAATTAAAAATAGATCTGCCTTATGACCCAGCAATTCTCCTTCTGGGGATTTATCTGAAGAAACCCAAAATACTAATTCAAAAGAATCTATGCACTCATGTTCATTTACAATAGCCAAAGTATGGAAGCAACCCAGAGTCCATTAATAGACAAGTGCATAAAAAGGCGGTGTGTGTCTGTGTACACACACACATACATATATAATGGAGTATTATTTGGCCATTAAAAAAAGAACCAAATCTTAATCATTTGCAACAGCATGGTTGGACCTAGAAGGTATTATGCTAAGTGAAATAAGTCAGTCAGGGAAACAGAAATACCATATTATTTCACTTATATGGGGAATCTAAAGTATAAAATAAAAGAACAAACAAAACTGAATTGCAGTCAAAGATGTAGAGAGCCAAGTGGTAGTTGCCAGAGGGGCAGGGGTTGTAGGACTGGGTGAAGAGGTGAAAAAATTAAGAATAATAAGTACAAATCAGTACATGAGTACATAAGTAAAGTATAGTAAAAGAGTCATTAATAGTGCAATAACTATGTATGGTGCCAGGTGGGGTTCTACAAATACCAAGAGGAGCACTATGTAAAGTATATAATTGTCTAACTGCTAAGCTGTACGCCTGAAACCAACCAAATTAAAATTGAAAGAAAAATCAGAAGTTTGTTAATATATAAGGAAAATTAGATTTTCCATAATCTTTAACTGAAATTTAGAATATCATCACAGTAGTCTTAGAATTACCTGTGAGTTTGTCACTAATATAAATCACTTAGATTTCTGTATTATTATTCCTGCAAATCTTAAAGTAGTATTTAACTATTCAATGTTTCACTAATCAAGGAACACACATATTTCTTCAGCATAAATTTATTTATATATTTTAACAATTGTATTTCAATATAATTGTTTTCCCTTATAAACATAAATGTTTTATTTTATACATTTAAATCATACTGAGAATACACATTTCAACTGCTGATAGAGGGGTCTATTGTAACAAAAAGGTCATGAATCCTCTTTTGAATGCTTTTGACAGAGTCTAGCCCCCTACCGTCTTCATCTGAACCACAAGGAACAGGTGAGGTCTTTTGTTTTTTAGTAAAGTATAGCTGACGTACAATATGACATTTCAAGTGCGCAACACAGTGATTCAACATTTACATACCTTACAATGTGATCACCGTAAGTGCAGTAACCACCTGTCACCATACAAAGTTATTTCATAGTATTAACTATGCATCTTCCCTGTGCCGTGGATTACAGGTTAGGTCCTTTCTTGGTTCTGTAGAAACTGATTAAGAGAAGAGGCACAACTGTCACAATCCCCTAACAGACAAATTTAGTGATCCTTATTCCAAGGATTCAGCTTCTTTATTCTCAGTAAAATAAAATCACATTTCACAGATGCCAGATCGCCGTATCACTGGCTTACAGATGGGTTTACTGACAGTCAGCAAACGCAGTTGGCAGGGCTACCACTAACATTCTGATAAGGTTGGAGTCATGCCTTTAAAAAGTAACAACATGCTTAAAGCAAATGATTGTCTCACAGTGGCCTGCTGACATTGTCCACATGCAATCAAGTCATTAAGTCAATCAGATCTAAATCATTAGGTCATTCTACTTTACTTGAGTCAATAACAAGACCATTTATCTCTTGCTGCTTTTCTATATTTTACAATGACAGTAGTTTGATTGTGTTGCTTTACTACTTCCACACCTTCTTAGAAAGTGTAAGTGATAGATGGAAATTTGTCAGGTATAAAAGTACACACATGCGTACATGTACAAATACCTTTTTGTGCAACATGGAAATGGCAGTATTGGTAGTAAACAACAGGCAAATATCCATGTTTCTAGAGTTTTTCAGTCTTTGTTGTTTTCCACTGCAAAATTCAGCAGGTATTTCCACACATTGCATAAACATCACTGTGTTAAACAGAAAATTACTACCTACCCCTCTTACATTGTGGGTACATGAAAAATAGAAAACATGATTTCAAATAATCTAACTAGTTATCAAGGACTAGCAGATAACCTCAAAATTTTTTGCTAACACAAAAGTGGCCTTGAAATCAGTGGGTGTTTTGTTCAAGGAAAGAAGGAAAGACACATAGGTGCCCTAGTTTCAAAGTAAATTTTTTGTTCCTTGCATTACTAGTATTTATTACCTGGTTTTGTTTAACAAGCAGAGGCATGCTATTGTCTGCGGTCCCTATAAAACTTGGAAGCCCGAGGCTGAAAGAAGGAACGTTCTCGAAATGAGATTCAGAGTCTGTCCTCTATATATTGTTCTGCTAAGTATACAGGGGCTATTTATACAATATTAGTCTACTTGCTTGTAAAATAGAAAGTACGGCCTTATTCCAGAAGTTTCTGAAATACACAAATAAAGTGCCTGGCAAACAGTAGCTACCCCAAAAATTGGCATTTCATTCTCTTCTCTTTTTTAAATGCTATCTCAAGGTATTATAATGCATAGTGTTCATGAAAACCTTTGTTTTATTCAAAACCCTTAAATGAAAGATTACAAAATGAAGTGCCGCCTTGACCCGGAACAAGTGTGGAATGGTGGAATGGTCCGGGCTGTAGTAAAAGTACAGAACGTGATCCTGGCTAACATCACACAAATTCCAAATGTTAAAAACCATTGTATGGGCCAAATAAATCACCAAAAAGTCAGCACTGGGTCTGCTTGGCAAGCCAGCTAAAATTGATTAAGAGGTGCTCAGGGAAAATAAATTGCTCAGTCACAGAGACTTCTTCTTTGGTATGGAAAGATACTAAAAGTTCCTAGTCAGGTAGCATGACCCAATGCTAGAATATTGTTGTCATCACTTTTACCATTATTTTTAATTGTTGAACCAACTCAAGTCCAGGTGGTAAAAAAATCTGTGCAGGGTCCATACAAGTATATAATGCATTGAAACCTAGAACAATGTTCTACTTATTTGACTAATAACTATTCCCATTTGTGATACTGCTTTGCATACAGAATGGACAAAACAGTAAAAAAATGAAGCAAATCAGTACAGAGGAGTAGCCTTTACCAATTTGTCCCCCACCCAGAGGCACGAATATCACCCAAGCTGAGCCCTACACTGCAGGAAGAGAACCCCAAGAGGTAAATCCTCTTTAGTGGATATTGCTATGATTGTTAATTAAAGCATGATTTTTTTGTTTCTTGACTCAAACATTCTGCTTAAAAGAAGTTTGTATAAGATGGTTCAGGTTCTCTCATTCATTTTTTCTCCTTGTTTGTGAGGCGGGAGAAATATAAATCATGTATCCAGCCAGATATGACTGTTAATGCCACCTAACTGGAGAGTTTAGCTGTGTGAAAAGGTTAAGTGAACTTGATTCATCTACTCTCTGTGACTGTCATATTAGGAATACAGAGTTCTACAGAAAGATGAAATTTAAGCCACATTCCTTGGATGGACCGGGGCCACCTCCCTGTACTGGGTGATCTGACTTATGATGTGTGTCTCTCTTTTCATCTGTCAGTATCTGTCTGGATTTGAGTAAGATGAGAACCAAAGGCTGGTGAATACGAACATTTACAGGGAACGGAGCATCCCTGGAGTTAGTGAGGTGACAGGTTCATGAACAGCTGGGGATATAGGGAATCTGACAAAATATTAATACTAACGCGGGAAAAGGGCACAAGCAATAGAAAATGACTGAGTCAGGCTTGTACGCATTCTCTGTTTGGTACTTGGCATTCAAAGAGGCTGCAGCTAGATCAGAACAGTCAGAGGAGAGGAGAGTATAGGAATTACAGCTGTACCTTCCTGGTGACCAAGTACTAAATTCAGTGCAGATGTGAGGAGGCCAGCCCATTGCCATGGGTTGGAGCCATGGCCTTAGAAAACTAACTAGTAAAATCTCATTGGAAACTAGTGGCTACCAAAGGAAATCCCATCCTAGGAATTGATAGAAGAGATTCCTGGCATCAAATCTCCAGGCACGGCTGTGCTCAAAGCTAAGTGGGTGTCGGTTTTATGGTTCTGGGGGCTCCACCAGTTTGGGAGGAGCAGCCCAAGCAGCTGACATGTAAACAGAGACAGTGGCCTGATACTCCAGATATGAGGCAGCAAGTGACAGGCTGTCTGGCAGGACCTGGAAGGTTGAACATAATCACATATATAGACAGAGACCCAGTCACAAAACTATACAATGCATCCAGAGACCTTGGCCCAGCAAGTAAAAGGCTTCCCAGGACTCATGCAGCCACATTGGTTCCAAGATTATAGCTGATAAGCTATTGCCAGAACCTTTACTTTACCATCTGTTTATACCCAAACTTCTTACAAAAGGGCCTCTACATGTTAGTTACCAAACATGGCAAGGATGGCTGGTTGTCCACCAACTATTCTGATTCACCTATCCCCAGTATATGCAGCTGTTGCCAAGAAGCAGAAGCCAAGCCAAGGATCACATTCCGTAGTCTTACCTCAGATGCAGTCATGGTAATGTCTCTTGCCAAAGCACCTGACAGATGTCGCTTCCAGCAACATTGCTTGAGAAGCCAGGGTGCCTACTCTAGCCCCTCTTTCTCCACTTGCCACTGAACACAGAGACCTGGGTAACCCTAAGGAAAGGCCGAGCCACACAACCAAGTACAGCTAATTCCCTGAATCACCATGAAGAGAGTGCCCACCAAACAGGAACGCCAGCACTGAACACTTATGGGAGCAACGTATGAAATTCTATGTAAAGCCAATGAGCGATGTAGCAATTATAAGCAGTACTCTAATCAATACACTGAAATATATCCACTCAATGAAAATTAGTCATTAAGAAAATTAGACCAAAGGGAAAAATATATAAAGCCAAAATGTAATGTTAGTACACAAAAATAGGTGCCTAGGTTTGACAGTGCTTCCATCAGATATAAACAAAGCAGATACCAGAATAAGACTTAAGAATTTCTCCTCGTCTGAATTTTCATAAACAGCTAGAGCAGCAATTTCAACCTTTTTCATTTCATGGCATGTGTAAATTAATTATGAAAACTCTATTGAACACTAAAATATATATTTTATGCTGATCTGACAAAAATAGGTATAATTTTGATTCATTGACACTGGATGGCTATTGTGTTGGCTGTTGTCATTTTTTTAATTTGACAATTTAAGGGAAAGGAGGTAAGTGTCTCTGACTAAATCAGCAGGTACTGCATGTTTTTAAATTTTTTGCAGCACACCAGTTGAAAATTACTGAACTAGAGGGTGGGTTAAAATGCATGTTCTTTTTTTTTTTTTAGAAGACTATAATTCATTCTTTACTTGCAAATAAACCAGCATTAAATGCATGTTCTAGCTTCATGAAGTCTGGCTTCAAATACTGGCTCTGCAAGTTACTGGCTATAAACTTGGACAAGTTAACTAACCTTTCAAAGGTCCCAATTTATGAACTATGAAGTGAGGATACAACATTTCATACGGTTGGTGTAAGAGTGAAAAAGTATAATCCATGTAAATGCTTGAAAAAGGGCATTCCACGTAGTGCTGCATGAATGTGCTAAATAAAGCTAAGTTATCATCAATATTACTAGGTTTTTTTAAGCATAAAGCTAGTTATCAGAAATGATAATAAGTTTCAGATCTCTGAAGTATTAGAATAAATAAACCCAGATCCTAACTGACATCACCTGACACCTGGGAGAGATTAGGAGGTAGGTGCCAATCAGATGTCACAGCTCAGAGCTGTTCTGTGTCATGTCTGAAGCTGAGCTCTCTGTGTCTCCACACACATGTAGCAGAGTTCCAGACTCCACCTGCCGTGGATAACGCTTCTGATGCTCACTTCCTGCATTGCTGAGGACCAATACGAAGTCTGGGTAGAACTGACCCATACCTCCCAGACAGTAGGGCCTGAAAATGAGTGGAGTTAGGAAAGACATTGCCTAACATAAATGAGACTTCAAAAACAAGAATTTAAAATCCTTTAGTAATGCAGTTAGTCTGCACATAAAATCAGCAGAACTATATATAATTATGTTATTTCTGCAATGGAATAATTCATATTTAGAAATCCTAACCTGCAAGGTGATAAGCATAGGAGGTAAAGGACCTGTGGAGGTGATTAGCGCACATATCAAAGAGACCTCAGAGAGATCCTTTGCCCCTTCACCATGTACGGTTATAGCAAATAGATCTCCATCCCTGAAATAATAAGTAGGCCCTCACTAGACATCAAATCTGCTCATGCCTTGATCTTGGATTTTCCAGCCTCCAGAACAGTGACAAATAAATTTCCGTTGTTATAAGGCACCCAGTCTATAAAATGTTGTTGTAAGAGTCCAAAATAACTAAGACAATTTCCTAATCTTTTCATCAATGCTGTAAGTTTGAATGATTCTTCCTCTTAAGGAAAATTAGGTAGTGGTTTGATGACCTCAGGAAAGTGCTAGCCATGCAACAGAAATGGAGGAGACACCCCTCTCTAGGACACATCGTCCCTTTTCATAGAGGTGTCCTTAATTAGAATCCCTCCCACTTCTCAGCTCTGAAGGATTGGACAGGGAAAACTACACACATACATACTCAAAAAGTCCAACATACAAGTCACTCGACATCCCTCAGGATGTGATTTTCTTCTATCTTTAACTGTCTTCCTTGAAGAACTAACCATGCTTCCATGAAATGAACACTAATCTTTTAGTCCACAGGGAAAAGACGACAAATAACCAAATGCCCGCTCACCACAAAGAGCTTAAGTGAAGCATGGATTTAAGTTGCTCTTATGTGTACAACTCATGCTCTTTATTAGAGTTTACTTTGCATAATTACCTCAGGGAACTATGATAAGCTCAGAGCTGCTCTGAGTCTTGATTCGTTATGTGTTGTTTTGCCCAAAGAAGTAAATATAAATTGAAGGGTTGTGCCAAGCTCCCTAGGTGCCTAAATTATACAGCACAAAGAGAATCTCAGCATCATGGAATCCTTTTGGTACCTGCAAATACACTCTGAGCCAAAGGAAAAATCAACAGACCATTTCTCTGCCTCAAAGAAAAATAGAGTTGCTGAGGGGGCAGTTAAGATGATGACAGTGAGTATTTATACAGATTTGCTTCCCCAAAGCTAATCTAGAGGACTCTGAACAATGTCCTTAGAAGAGCTGCTACATGGAAGAACCTTAGCATAGAAGAGCTGTGAAAACACAGGTTATCTTACAGGATGTGGTGAAGACCCTGTTACAAACTGTCCTTTGGGAAAGTCACAAGAAATAAAAAAGAGTTTTAAGAACTGAGGGACTCACAGGAAATAGAGAAAGAACCTGATAGAGTGAGACAGTTTGAAGAGACAACAAATATAAGAATATCAGAAGCTGCCCCTAAATAAAGAGAAACCCCTAAGAAATGCCCATTTTACTAACCAGGACTGTCTTAGAGAGGCACGAGATAAGGTTTTCAGCAGGAGGGACCTTAATTCCTAAAAGGCCCATCTCACTTTCTACAGAACACTCACTTCTCAGGCAAACAAGAATGTTAGCGTCCCTTGCTTATGTTCATTCAGGAAGAAAGGAGTTTGTCTCTCAAAGATATAAAATACTAAATATTCATTAAATACCCTGGAGGATTTTAGATTCCAGTTTATGGCTGGTGTTCAACCACAGGATTCCTAATGAAGGATATGCCATTAAAAACAAGGGTTTCTGTGATCTAAAAGACTCTTTCACTGATGAAGTAGGGCTGCCCTATTGAATCCCACTTCAGTTTGTAATAGGAAAGTACAGTTGACTCTTGAACAACACAGGTTTGAACTGCATGGGTCTACTTATACTCGCTTTTTCCCCCCAATAAATACATATAATATGTAGACATATTTTCTTTTCCTTATGATTTTTCTTAATAACATTTTCTTTGCTCTAGCTTACTTTAAAAATATAGTATGGAATTCATACAACATATAAAATATGTTAATTGACTATTTATATTATTAGTAAGGCTTCCGGTTAATAGTAGGCTATTAGTAGTTAAGTTTTAGGAAAATCAACATTTATACATAAATTTTTGTATAAAAATTTGTGCAGAGGGTATGGCTCCCCTACCCCCAGCATTGTTTAAGGATTAACTGTACAATCAAAACCTATGAAGTTTGGAGCAGCTGGAAAAAGCATAAGAGGTCATCTAACCCAGCGGTTCTAATTTTTTAATGAAGTTTCAGGGACCAACAGAGAGGCATCGATGACCACTTCATTTTAAACACATCCACTTATCGTGCCCTACATGGTTGTTTTTTCCATGTAATTTTTTTCTTAGAGCTCTTGTTTTTTTTTTTTTTTTTTCAAATTTTCTGAAATGTTCAGACTAAAAAGCATGGTTCAAACACACCCACAAAGCTTATAGTAAATAGGACCCGGGCATATTCCACCACCATAATGGAACCTTTGGAAACACTTCTCCATTGCACAGCTAACAGAAAGAAAAAAAATCAATGAGAAGGTCTAGATTCCCATAAGAATCTTCTCTAGCTTAATCTTAGGTCTATGCACATGTAGGTAGGATTGGTTGTCAAATATGTGATTTGAGGTGGTTACTGTGTGTCTCCCTGCTCAAAATCACCTCCTTTTTCATTGAAGCAAAGATTAACATTTTGGCATTAAAGAATACAACCGTATCTTTAAGAATTCCCTGGAGGCTGCAAAACAATCCATCAATATGCAATTAGTGTAGCACATCATCCAACTGTCATGAAGCAAAAGGAATGGGGAAAAAATATCGACATACTTAAGGATGAGTGAAAGAGGAGAAAGGATATATAGAGACATATATTCTTTTTGTGTGAAAGAATTGAATGAGTTACTGGATAAATGAATGAGAGAGAAAGAGAGAGGAGGAGAGACACATAAGCCCCACAAGTTAGAGCGGGAACTGACCTAGACGACGTGAAGACACTGGGGACTTCAAAATAAGAGTCAAACTGGAAGATAAGTGACCAGGAAAAAGGGACTAGAAAGCAAAGAGCTTTACCAACATTCGTTCTTACCCTGGGTCAGGGCTTCCCTAATTCTATTTCTAAAACTTCAATTAATACAGTGATAACTAGAGCTGAAACCACAGAGAAATTATTCAAAAGGAATTTTATGTATACACACACACACACATAATTATCTGATTTTCTGGGCAATATTCCTTTCCGTGTATCTTTTCTGTTTGCATATGCAGCATTGTAAATGACTTTGGAACTAATCTTCAATTCCATCTATTCCACTATTTTCTTTTCCTCAGTACAACCTTCTGAAATTCTTGAATAATGTTTAGACTGATTTTCACTGCCCTTAGGAAACTGCTAAGATTTCCAAACTATGCATCAGTCAGGGCGATGTGGCCAACAGTGTTGTCACACCTTTCTGGGTGGCTTCACACTTGCTAACCTTCCAGGTAATGGCCGGAGCATTTCTGCGCCTGTGCAAAAGGGAAGGCGAGGCTTCACCATGGATACAGCTTCTGCCAGCTTCGGTATTCATTTTAAGTCTCAGTCAAAGATCTCTGTAACCACTTCTCTCTTTTTTTTTTTTTTCCTTTTTGCATCTTTCCTCTTTTCTTCATTTACCCCTACAAATTGTTTTAAGGTATTGTGTGCTGTGTCACAGCTCAAACTAAGGTGGAATTATATGGCACTTCTGAAGCCATTTTGGAGGTTAATAGTGCTTGTTGGGGTTCCTTATGACTCTTCATGCCCCTCAAAGAAATCTCCAAGTGTCCCTGCCCCTATATCGTTGCTGTGGTCCATATTTGGAAACAAGAGACAAAGTCAAATTCTGTGCTTTTCTATAGAGAAGCAACGGTGTTTGTGACTCTGGGTGTCCAGTGCATTGACTATAATTAGCACACACTAGGCCGCACACCACCTTTCACATTTGTTTGTCCTCAAATAAGCCTCCTGGTTATTTTACATTTTTTGAATACCAACATTTATTAGCACATTGTCAGTGAATCACTCAATTTAAATGTCTTCCCACCATCTATAAATGTGTGATGAGAGATATTATTTAAACTTTTAAAGACATCATGAAAGTAGAGGTTAACTGAAACTCCTGTGACTGTTACACAATTGAGGAAAAAGCTCACTCTGCTGCTATTTGATAGAGTGAAAATTTCTTAAAGTCTGCCTCATAGGAAGGCTTACTTTAGAAAAGCAAAATTTTACTAACTTTACAGACTCACAAACCCACAGAGATGTAATTACATTTTCTCTCCTTTAACTTATAATTTTTTCAGACTCCTAGGTTGCTACAGCAGAGCAAAGAGAGTTGTTATATGCACAACAGAATCACACTTGATACCTTCTGATTTGCTTTTCATTTCCAACAACAGAAGCCCAGTTTATGCCAGTAAAGCTGATGCCAGTTCTATTTGGGTAAAAATCTGGAACAGGCAGCCTCTCTTGAGTCTAATTCTCACTTGATCCAGTATTTAAAAGCCTTTATATCCATTCAAAAGCAAACTGCTTAAAATTTCTGCTATAGACCTGGTATCATTTGATTAAAGGCCTCGTGAAAAATATAGGTTAATAACAGATATGAGTCCCTTTTAGAACTGGGCATGAATCCTTCCCACCTAAATAAATGCAGTGCACTGTATGGTACCATGCACCAGTTCCCCAAAGCAGTTCTCTTGCTTTCTGGAAACAAAGCAATTCTTCGTCAACCCAATTACTGCAGACAAGGACAAAAATGCTAGTTGAGGTTGGATGATGGGATTTGGGTGCCTTTGTGCCATCAAAGTCAACAGAACAACTAGACGTTGATGAAATTCCACTTTTCATAAGAGGAATCTCAGACTGGAAAAATCATTTATTTTTTAGTTACAAAAGTTTATCAAGTTATAGAAGCTTCAGTACCGAAAAATGAAAAATACAATTGCTACAGTAGGGGTTTAACCAATTGTGCTTTTTCAAAATATAATGGGGTAGCTACATTCTACATAGAACATTCAAAGAGATCCAGTGTCCAGCAGTGAATAGAATTAGAATAGGTTTTTAAAAATATTCTCTTTTGTAACCATAGGTAACCCTTGATTCCATAGCAAGGCTGTGTTGACAATCAACATTTTCCCAATCATGGCACTTGGAAGCTGTAAGAAATAAAATATCTCCATATTTTCTCCTGGATTACTTAAGGTCAATGAATATCCAAATACTAGATTTAAAAAAAGATAAGATGTGCTTAATGAACTAGTTATGTTATTAAAACCACTCTAAAAGATCAAGCAAAGAAATCTTCAGCCTTGATTAACTGATGGAACTATTCAGAATCCCACAACACTTTGCAGGGGCCTTAGCCTGATCAGCCTGAAGCCATAACCAACGGCAACCCTCCTTCACTCCAAGCTGAAGACTTCAGCACATTCATTTAAGTCATACTTTACTCACAAAACACTGACCTTCTACAAAGTTTAGCCTCTCACTTCCCTTGGAATAGCTCCTGATGGCCACTCATCGACGCAAGTTCAGTACAAAACCACTGTGGGGGAAAGGAGAGACGGCACACTGAAGTTACACCTGTGTAACTTGAGGGATGTGTACGTTAAATGTGTACATTAAATTTGGCAGATAGTCCTTTTATTATTTATTAAATTACAAAGAAAATGAGTACTCATTTCAGTAATTGTGGTAACAAAGTATAATAATACAACTGCCTTGTACTAATATAAAAGAAAAATTATATATCATTCCATGAAAAGAAGGAAAACAGTATGGTATGAATATATTCTTAAACCACTGCCTATGTAATAAATATAATGAAAGCATATCACCTTCTGGCAACTGCTAGGAATAGCCCCCAACATAATAAAAATGTATAACAATACCCAAACATCACTACTACAGCGTATAAAAGGAACCATTGTCCTCAGGCTGTTCTCAACCACATCTGTGCACACACACATTAAATTGTCACCAGTAGCATGAGTTAGAAAAAAATGAAAAAAGTTATCCATCAGTATCACCTAAGTGATATAGAACATAATATACCTTAATAATGGAAGAAAAAAACACTCTTTTTTGTTTGAGGTGAGGGGATCAATCTTATTTTTCCCCACTATAAAAGAGATACCTATTCATAGTAGAAATTTGTCAAATTCAAAAAACTAGAAAGAATGAAAAATCTCACAAATCCATTATTTTGGTGTGAAATCTTGGTGTTTTTCCTTTCTTATGGCAGTGCATAGTTTTTAATATCATTCTAATCACACAGGGATCAATCAACATTAAGAAATGTCCAAAAGTGCTCAGTAATCACCAAAGATTGTTGAAGCTGAGTGACAAAAGAATTAGATTTAGAACCTGAAGAAATATTTATACTAGAGATATACCAAGTACTACCATATATATAATATTTACATATGTAGGTACTATACACCCACAGGTGACAGGAATTGGGGGAAAAATAAATGTCTCCAAGAGCTCTAAAGACAATTCCAAATAGGCATCCTTAACATATTTAGAACAACATAAGTTTAACTGGAATGCATTGCCTATCTTCTCCACAAAATGCAGAGGCCTCTGAGTGGCTCTGTTCCCCCGGGGAAAGCAGCCAGACCCTTGGTAGCAGGTTACTCAGATGGGATCTCTTCCACTATGGAAGGGGCCTGGATTGCCTTACTGGCATGTACATCTCTTCAGTATACAACTGTGCCTTCCCTGCCTACATGCCTCTGTTAGCACCAACTATGGACTTAGGAAACATCTAATTTCCCTCACGTTATACCACAAACTGTTGCATCTAAGAGGGGAACTCATTCCTCAGCAAAAGGAGAAAGGAAATAAGCTCACATCTACAAGACTCATTGGTCTTATCCTGACCACCAAAACGGCCAGATGAAACAGCCCACTAGCCTACTGAAGACTCAGTTACATAGTCAGCAGTGTTACCTTGCGGGCAACAGCTTCTTACAGGTTGAGTTCCTCAGGAAACTGACTCTGACAAGGCGATTAGCGTGCAGGAAGTCTTGGAATCAATGCCTGCAAGAGAAATGAAACAAAGCAGGATTGATTACACAGAGACGGAAGTTGAGCTGCCACACAAGCTCAACAGAAGGCTGAGCTAACCCTGTGGGGAGTGCTGAAGATGAGACTGTCCAGAGTTGCAGCAAGTGGACTAGGCCTTTATTCCCCGCATGTTAACCAGTCGCTCAATTCAGTCGGCACTGGGAAGGAAATGTGACCTTGGGAGAGGTGGCCCTCCACCTGAGGCAACCCTGAGAGGAGCCGGAAGCTAAGGGCTCTCTGCCAATAACACTGCCCGTGGCTGGGGGAATGCAAATTATATCCCTCAAGGCAAGGTCTGGTTAATGCATCACAGTGTCTACCGTAAGCACTGTCCTAAAGATGCAGTACATGCTCTGAACAAGCAAACAACACATAGTTTCCAGGAGCGAGATGGCAGAATAGGAAATACTTTCCTTCGCTATTATCCCTAATAGCCTACTTGCAAAGTATTCGCATCCCATGTCCCACATCTTTATGCTCTGCTGTTTTGGTTGCCTTGGTTCCCAACAAAGGAATCTTTCCACCAGGAAACAAGACTTCATTTTAAGTGGAGGTTGAAACTGCTACACAGACACACTTACTTCTTCATGCCACTGAGTTGGCAAAGAATGAAGTCTCTGTATTTCTAGGGTAATTGATCCTAGTTATTAAGGGAAATTGTATTGCTTCAATATAATAAGAGAGAGGAAAGTATATATAAAATCCAGAAAGTAAAAGCCCAACGAGTAAAATTTAAATAGACACTCCCAGCAACCCAGTGCAGGAAGGACTACTAATGGCACCAACCCTTCGGGAATTAAGGTTTTGTCCCTTATTAGGTACAGAAATCTAATCAGCTGAGATACTGGTATAAGAAAACATGAAATTGACATTAGAAGAAAGAAGTCGTAAATACCAAGTAGAGCAAAATGACCAGTTCTAGACACAAGGATAAAAGAGCTATACATATTTTAGTCCTTGCTTTCTGAGTATATCTGTATTAATTGTTTTCCTTTACATGCCTAATGTCAGGTGTGTTCATAGTAGTTAACCTTAAAATTCAATCTTTAAGATAGAAAACATCACATGGGAGTTATAACTAATATAGAAAAACAATAAACGCCACCCAGAAAGGCATACATTAGAATGCAGTCCTGCTATATACAAAATGCCTGAAAGAGTAAGCCCATTGACCAGACGGCCATCCTACTGAGCAGGATTCTTACAGAAGTGTTAAAATGTAGGTTTCCTGTATGTGTCAGAAATCAAGTCTATACTGAGCTCATGCAAGTAAATATCTGCAATTTCTGTCCCTGGAGATCAAGACATAGGAAACCTACACTATAAATTCTCCTCTCTGTCCCTCTTACTTTAAATATTTATTCTACTAGCATGAAAAGAGCGTGCTCTAGAAACACTCACTTCGCTTCACTCCAACCATGCCATACACTCCTTCTATTTCCTTATTCACTCAAATTCTCCTCTGCTGGCTCATCTTCCTCTACCTAGTTCTTAGTGTACTACCTTGAAGCTCAGCTGATTTTTTTTCAGTCTGTACCCTCTCCATCAGCGCTTTCATTAGTGCATGTGGATTCAGTTAGCAATTAATGCCAGTATTTCACAAAGTCAAACTCCAAGCCAGGCCAGCCTTTCCTCTGAATTTTACATATATATAAAATTCAGAATATATATTATATATATATATATAATTCAGAAATATATATTTCAGAGGAAAGGCTCCAACGTGCTATTCAACACCTTCACTTGGATATCTCCAAGGTACCTCAGACACATGTATCTTTTCCTTCAAATCAGTGGATGTCACCTCCAAATCAGCTCAGCTCAGTGAATGTCACCACTGTTATTCAGCTTCTTAAGGCAGAGACCTAGATGTAATCTTTATGGCCTTCCAATAACCCCCTGTACACAATGTAGCTTGTCCAGTTGATTTCAGCTCTTTAGTTCCTACATCCAGGCATTTTCACAGCCGGTGTCCTATTCCAAAATGACAGGGTTAGCATAGTGCTCTCCAGGAAAAGTTCCTGGGCTACTATAATAGGCTCTAACTGGACTCCACAAGATCTTTTTGCCTCTTAATAATCGGTTCTTCTCAGCAGTATGAAATATCTTTTCAGAATACAAATTTGATTTTATGACTTATAAGTCTTCAGTGAGCTCCACTGTACACAGGTTTAAGCCCATTGTCATTACCATGACCTCTGAGGCTTTGCCAGGTCTGGGCCCAGCCTGTCACACTTTTCCCTCCCCAGGATCACAGGCACATTGGCCTTTCTTCAAATCCTCAGCATCAATGTTCTTCTCTGCCACAGAACCTCTGTACATAGTGCTTCCCTGACTGGAATAAGCCTGCACGTATGTATGCACACACATAAACACACACATGCACGCACATGCACACCCTCACATAATTAACTCCTGTTCAGGCTAATGCAATTCATAATTAGTTCTTCCTCTAAGGAGCCTTCCTCACTGCCATAGTCAAGATCAAAATGCTTTACTATATACACTCACATCTCACGTTCATTTCCTTCACAGGTTTTAATTAAACAACCATTTGTGGGATTATCTTTTTTAACCCCATCTTCCTCACTGGACTGTATGTTCCACAGGGGCAGAAACACAAGATTTTGCTCATTTTACTCTCAGCATCTAGCACACTGCCTCACTAGACGTAGCACTTTCTAAAAGTCTGCTGAATTTTAAAAAATGACAAAGGAGGGTTTATAGAGGCTTAAGAGATTTCTTAATAAGAAAACAGAATGATTTAAAATTTATAAAGTACTTTCACATACATAATCTCATTTTATCTGCACAATAGCCTGGAGGATGAGCCGGTTGCAATGCTTTGCCACTCTGCAAATCTCTGCTCCTTGCACTAGGAGAGGCGCACTCTCATCTTCCTAGTCCAAGCACAGGCATTTCTGCTCCACGGCCAAATACATCTTCCTGAAAAACCTCAAATGTTTATGGGAAAAACAGGGTTGTGGCAGACCAGTCAAAACCTATGGGACTGTGTAACCAGATGACAGACAAAACAATCACACTTCTGATAAACCTACTAGCACAATTAGGTCTTAACTGGCATTTGTATCCCTCAGTCCATCCTGTACAATCCTACACCCTTGAGCATGTGCTCCCTACTTGCACACGTAGATCCTTGCAGAAGTCATTTCAAAGGGAAGCCAATTACCTGAAAATTAAAAATTCAATCCAGAGATACTGTTCTCCGTTATTTTTTTTAACATGGGAGCACTGGGCTGTCAGTGGCTGCCTTTGCATTTGCAGCTTCCCCAGGAAAGCATTTCTTGAAGCCACTATGCCAGAAAGGCACTTCGTTGCAGGAGAGGAAGTCATTTCTGTAGAACTCTAAGCTATTTTCTTACATTTCCCCAACTGCTAAGGTTTTCTCTTCTGTTGTAAAATACATCTGGTAGCTATGAAATATTAGCATGCTGGGACACAGGACGGCACACCCTCCATGTCATGCTGACATCAGCCCCCCATTTACCAACTGCATGTGAGCTGATCCGTGTGAAAGAATCACGCATTTCAACAGGACAAACTGTATAGTCCTCATTTCACTGCCACGCTTATTTCATTACTCAGATTTTATTTCATTACTGAAAGTGTCCTTCAGCTTAATACTATTTGCACAAAGAAATATATACTCTAACAACAATAAACCTATCTTGCTTATCAAGATGTTTCATAAATGATAGCCAAGTAAAAAGTATCAAAAGACATCATTAAATTATTTTTCCCTTTAAAAGTTCAGTGTTGCATTCTGAAGGCTACATACACAACTCAATAAACATAAAACAAGTACCATTAAGGTAAGAATATCTGTATCACAGAGTAAAAGACCTCATTTTGATTTTCATGCAATTTATAAACCAAGCATCTTCAATGTAGCATCATATATTAAAAGCTGAGTCTAACTAATGTGTTTTACAATTTAGAGCTGTCGTGTACTTAACAAATAAGAAAAATCACCCCAACTAGAGCAAATCCCTGTAACCACAATGCTACACACTGGAGCCAAACTCTTTCTGTGAGACGGTGTCATACACTCAGACATTTTACCTGACACAGGACTGACCCCTGAAGAAAATGGATGGCATTCTGCAGTGCTTATTCAGTTGACGTTTTGTGAGATATTCTAAAATGGAATCCCATTTTCTAAGATCTTCAAAAAAGAAAACTTAAATATCTCAAATTTCTTCTTTAAATAAGGCAAAATGCAATGAATTCTATAACAAAATAAATATATTTCACTCTTCTTTTAACTGTAATGTATACAAACAAATTTGTTTAATATTGCATACACACCTGACACTTTTCGGAAGATGGCAAATTAAAAACATCTACTCTCCCCTTTTCAACCACTAAAATACCACCAGAAATATCTAATACAACATATAATAAGAGTTAGCACTCTAATAAGCATTTAGAACAATGGCAATATGAATAAAAGTAATATAGATCCAAATCCCAGACCCTTGTGAAGGGTAACGATTAGAATGGGAAAAAAAAACTTTGAGTGGTACATTCAATCATGCACTTCTTGTGGGAAAATATATGGTCTACCAGGGTGTCCAAACTTTTGGCATCTCTGGGCTACGGCTGTAAGAAAAAGAGTTGTCTGGGGCCACACATTAAATACACAAACAATAATAATAAAAACTGATGAGCAAAAAAAAGGTTTTAAGTAAATTTATGATTTTGTGTTTGGCCACATTCACAGCCATCCTGGGCTGATTGATGGGTAGGAGCTGGTTAGGTAGCGGGGATCTTAGAACAAGAAAAGAAGATTAATGACAAAATCGCCAGGAGAAAAAGGATGTAGATAGACTTCATAGAATGGACACAAGTGTGAAAACACTTATGTTGCATGTGTATATATGTAAATACTCACCAGAAGTCACTACAAATCAAGTGGACAGGCCAGGTCATCCTATGGATGGCAGTCATCACATTTGCACTGTTGCTGCTCAAGTCTGGTGGAACTAATAATTTGGTCCCTCTGAAACCATTCTTCCCTCTAGCATTAAGACAGATAAACTAATAACACCTAAAGTTGTGTGTCATGAAGCATAACTTCCCTTCTGCAGTTATACATAAAAATAAGAACTGTGGCTCCCACCAGACACACGAATTCTATCTCTAGAAGAAACGGCACCACGTGATTTTTTTGTTGATTTAGAGCATACACCATACTCAGGTCTCCAGCGTGAGAACTCCCCAACTTTGTAAGATGTTGCCTCCAAGTTGATACTATAACCGAGTCTTCAAGAAGCCAGTACATTCTGTGGAGTCTCCTGATTTTGCATGATGATACAGGAAAATAACAGGAAACATCACAGGTGTCCATTTCTTGGAATAACACCAATAAGGAATAACAATAATGGAGTAGCAATTAAGTCATTTCCTAAGCCCATAAGCTGACAGAACAGTGGTCTTTACTGCAATGCAAACCAAGTGCTCTCTATGATGAGAGGTGTTTAATACAATCGCCCTGCGAGTAGATGGGTGGATAGTTGTTCTAGAAGTGTCATCACCACTCCCTATAGTTGACAGGCAAGGTAGTCATAGCACCAGATGAACAATGTTGATAATAAAACCATGTTGTTGGTCCCATCTGTTGTCTCCATTCATAACACACAGCCCCACTGTTTAAATACTTCAGTGGCACCAAGACATTCACAAGTTGGTTGTATTATACAGAGCTCTCTGGGCTGGAACTGATTTGAGAGTCATCAGTATCTAGGTAACAGTTAATGTCATGTATTTTATAACACTTGTCCCAATAAATAAAAAAGTTAATATTTCGTTTCCCTTTTTCAATTTTTTTCTATATAGACACACAAGCTATACTGATCCTATCTCAAAAGCCAATGAGAGTGAAACAGGGTAGCCCACACAGAAAGCTAGCATACTTGGGCACCGTCATGGCTCTGGGCTTGAACACAGATAGGTTAGTTGTATTCTCTCCATCTTCAGATCACAAGCCTTCTGAAGACCCATGCTGGGTAAGTGTGTGCCCACTATCCCCAACCTGCCAGCCTCTGAGCACCCTCTTCCCGTTCTATTTCATCAAGTCCTAAGTCTGGGAACTGAGTTCAGCTCTAGTGTCTCCATCTGCTCAGTTAAGCCTTCCTGCATCATTCTGTTATATACTGGGTCATGCCACCCGCTCCCTCACTCAAGGTCACAACTTGTCCCATTGCCTGGCTTTCTGAGGCCTGGCTCACTTTTTATGCCCATTAACAAACAACTCCCCAAGTCATCCTCTTTTCCAATGCTATACCCAAAGGGCCTTGAGCGATCACCTGCTGATGGCTCACCAAGACAATGTGGAGAGATGAGAGAGTAAAATATTACACAAGAGGGAGAAACCAAAAAGGCACCAGAGGCAACTTATACTGATCATGAGAGAAAATGTTATTGATAATCAAAGAAAAAGTAGTCTTAGCCTCTGAAAGGGAGAAACATCAGTGGATTGGATTGAGGAGTATGATGAACTACTAGAGAGAAAATGCAGGTCATTTCTCTAGGTGTGCATGTTAGTCCCTAAATGTGGAAAACAAATCACACACATATACTATGAATGTTCGTGAACTTTACTCATTAGACAGTTCCTCAGAATCCATTTACTTTGACTAATATTTTCTACTTCTAATATGTTTGGTTACCTGTTTTCTCATTCCATATAAAATATAACGAACAAAATAGAAGGGAGAGCACACTAAGAATAGTAAAGTACTACCTGAAAAAAGATAAGAATTAGCAGAAAAAAGGAACAGTAGACCAACAGAACAATCCAGCATCATTTATTATGTATATAAACCACTCTAAACAGCATGACCACAGAAAAATCATTGCATTTCAGACTACAATAAATGAAATTCTCAAGATAAATTTTAGTTGTCAAGAAAATGCTAAACGGTGTTCAACAGACTTCATTTTAAGGGGCTATAAAGTAAGAACATTATCTAAACTTTTTTAAAAAGTTTGAATCATTAAAAGGTTAGTCTTCAATTACCTGGAAAATGCACATACACAAAACACGTCATTATCCAATGATGCTGAGCAAATGAGATTCTGCTCGACACAGTACAGGAATGGTAACTAGTTATCAAACTCAGAGAGACTAAGACCAAACCAGCACTGGATAATTCTGGGGAGAAATCATATAATACCTTCAGCTTATTATTTAATCATTGCTGAGTTTTCAGCTAAACCTTTTCTGCATACGTTAATTTTATTTTCCAGACAACTTCTATTTCTCATACCTGTCAACAACTGAATCTAAAAAACAAATTAAGCAAACAAGAAGAAAAGAGACAGAGTCATAGATACAGAGAGCCTTTTGATGGTTGCCAGATGGGAAGCGGGTGGAGGGGAATGGGTGGAAGAGGTGAGGGAGTTAAGAAGTACAAACAGGTACAGAATAGCCATGGGGATGTAAAGTAGAGTACAGGAAATGGAGTAGCCAGAGAAATTATAGGCATGACCCATGGACATGAACAATGGGGATTGCCTGAGGGAGTGTGAGTGCCGGGTGGAGGGGGGCGAAGGGGAAAAAACTGGGACAACTGTAATAGCATAATCAACAAAAAGTACTTTTAAAAACATTGTAAGGATATCCTACATAGAATTTTTAGGGTAATGTTTTCTATGAAATAGCCCTTATTTGTTCTGATGCACAAATCCCAAGTCCATAAATGTGGGGTTTATAAACACCGATAAATTGGAGCCCTCTGTGTTCACAGTTGGGAATGCTCATCCTGTGAGCAATCTGTTTCCACCCCCTGCAATCTGCTTCCACCACTGAGGCCACTCCAGGGCCTGGCCCACAGCTCCAGGCTAACTACCACAACAGTGCTCCTCAACCCAGCCCCATTTGCTAAACTGAGATAAGTGGGAATTAACATACTAACTTCTGTTTGCAGCTTACTCATTACTGTAGCACTAAGATTTGGAGAAAAAGTTGGTATTTGGAGAGAAGAAAAACTCATAAAGAAAACTGAAATTCTTCTGCTCTATTTGTGCAGCATCAGTAAAAATAAATTAACCATTGACTTTTGTATGTCTGTGCCTTACAGAAAGGATTTCTCTATCTCATATTTAAAACACCCAGAAAGAAGACAAGGGATGCAGGAATCACCATAACCCTCACTTGTCGGTCATAGTTTCTTTGTAACTGAAGTAATCTACAATGTGATATCTAAAGCTTTTGATTGTGAAGTGGCTAAATACCCTAATATCTCTCTTTAAACACATATGGCCTCCATTCTAGGTTGCACGATTAAAACTAGCTTTGAATTGCAACTAACAGAGCATTTGAAATGAGTGTGGTCCAGTGCTGTGGGTGCAGAGCATGGGAGCCAGAGCAAAGGAAAAGCTAAGTTACATGTGGTGAGCCCCCAGGAGGGTTTCTAAGCAGAAGAGAAAGAAGGTGATGAGACAAACCCAGGAGACATCGTGCATCAGGGAAATAAAACCCACCTTCACCTAGAGCCATAAACAGTTCCATTAATATGTTCACTAACCCAATAAAAGCCCTTGCAACCCTGAGCATTTCAGCTTCATCTCTGCCTTCACCAGATTCCAATCACTTTGGTGTCTACATAAAGCTGTCCAATAAAAAAAGTATTACTGCCTACTCCTTTAACATATTGTACTTTTCAAGGTTGCCAGCCACAGTTATGTTCTCCTGCTGCCATTTCTCAAGTGAATTACAGTATTCCTTTTCCTTCTCCCTCCCTTGTTTTTGCCTACCCCACGCAGGGTCACTCATGGTCTTACTACTCTCTGGCTAATAATATTGTATTCCATCAGCTACAAAGAAATAGAATTCTACTTGAAAGAGTAGCCTAGCTAAGTCTTGGGTATTTGTGAATCAATGAAACTAATGAGGTTAATCCATAATTATTTAACCCAGAAAAGCAACCTTAAATGTACCAGCATGATACCAGGTAATGTATTAAATTGTTAGGAGGACGGTATTAAGAGGGGACACCTCTTTTGGTTTGACAGTTGCCAGAAGATGTACAACAGTGGAGAAGGTAGGTATCCTACTCATCACTAAGCACACTAGGAAAACAAACCAGAGTGATCTGTAGGAGTGAGCCATCTAAACAGAGGTGCTGTTTCAATGGTATAGAGTAAACTGATCAGAATAACCTCAATAACAGAGAGCATTCATAGGGCTGCGACTTTGGACAAATTACTATTGTACCTCTCCGGGGCTGTTTTCTCATCCCTGAATATAAGATTGTTATAGGGGAAAATGTAATGCTCGAAGAACACAGAAGTCTTACAGTGTCTGCTATAGAAATAGTTGATCTACGTATACATGGCCATCCACCTGCCAAAACCAAACAGGCTCTCCCGAATGGACAAAGGCAGAGAGTCTGAGGGCCTTTATTAACTGACCATCAGGCCCTGGTGGGAATTCCAACTTGCCCTGCTTCTCCTAGAATAACTCTAATGCCATTTTCTGGATCTTAATATGACTCATCAGTGAGTTTTGTCTGCATGGTCCTGCATGTGATCAGAGGGTATGTTTTTCTTAGACATTCAGCTTCCCTTAGGGTGATAAGTTGATTAAGACTGTTGATTGTTTTCACATTTCTTTAGATTCTTATCCTCAGATTTCCATCTTTTGAAATTTTAAGATGTTACAGATCCTATAAAAAGGCTTTTAAAATTCATCTTTAATCCTTAAAAACAAAAAAACACCCTGCGAATTAGGATTATCTCCGGTTGATGGCTGGGGAAACCTAACTAAAATTCTGCCTGAATTTCTAGAGTGACGGTAGTGAATTTGAACTCTGGCCTCATGTCTCCAAATTCTGTTTTGTTTTCATTTTTTCTACCACGTTGTGGTGCACTTGACTCTTCTCTGCTTGTCATTCAGAATTTAGCCCCCAATATTCTCTAACTAAATTTATAACAAGTCAACTTTTTTTTCCTGAGACAATAGAAAATAATATTTGAAAAATATAAACGTAAAAAAGAAAGTAAGAGTCACCCAATTCTCACCATTCAATTTTGGTGTATTGATCTATATGCTTCTAGTACTCTAATATTTTCTCCATGTATAGTTTTCTAATACACAAACTATACATGAATAAAATCTCTGTAAAATATGTGAAGGTCACACATAAAACTGTCTTTTTTCAATGCAGAAATAAAACTAAAGTCTCAACCTTGATTTCCAAGACACTATGAGTTTGGTGTACATCCTCCCACTCCATTGTTATACTTTTACATCAATACGTTTATATATAATAGTTTATTTTGTGGGTGATTTTGACAATACATATATCATAGTGAATATATTAATGTACAGTTTGCTTCTTCATTGAACAACTCTCCTTAAAGCACTTGCACTCTTTGTTAGGTTTACTCCCAGATACTACATAGGTTTTGTTGCCATTTTGAATGGAATTCTTTTTTCAATTCCATCACATAATGGGTTATTTCCAGGATATAGGTAAGCAACCGATTCTGATAAGCAAATCTTTTAACTAGCAACCTTGTTATACACTCCCTACTCCTAAGAAAGAAGGTCTTTTCTACTGCATTGTTACCATCAGGGAAATTGGGTGCCACATGGGTCATTTGAAGTCCTAACAACAATTTAAGCAAGGCTTTGAAATAACAAAATTCCACTGCGATGACACTGCAATGCCCCACGGGGTTCTCAATAATGGGGACTGGCCCGTCAGCTTTGCTGACCTACAGCTCAGTCAGACATTCCGCACACTTGTGCCTACCTCTCCTCTCATGTGCCTGCAAGATCACTGCACCGACTTGCTTTCTGTGGCTTTGTAATGTCCAGCACAAGGTTACAGTTAGTCACTTTTTCAAGGCCCACAGTCCTTTGGTAGACTACAGTGATGAAGATGATGGTAAGCCTCTGAGGGCTAACCTGCAGGATATTCGAGGGGAGAGAAATGTGCTAAACAAATATTCAAAGTTAATGCAGTGTTACCATAATTCCCATAGCAAGCAGTTAGCAAAAATATTTAAATAATTGTTCTTGAAGAGAAAGTTATGCATTACAAGTCACTGAGGTCAACTTAAGCTCTAAAGTGAAATGACTTTTCATACATGAAGACTTTTGCGCCAGTCTTAATTTTCATTTGCATCATTTCAAGAAGGCCAATGGACTTTGGCTATATCTACCTGCACAAGATGGACACATAACACAATTCATCTGCCCATGCCAGTGGTATTAATAGTTAACCAGCTTGGGCTATGCAATGGATTCATCAGTGATGGCCATTATCAATCATAAAATGCCCAAAGTTAATAATTTGGCCATCCTTTTATTCTATCTTCCTAATCTATGTAGATAAAACTTCTATAGAAAACTTGCCTCTTTCTTCTTTTCTTTTCTTTTCTTTTCTTTTTTCTCTCTCTCTGTCTCTCTCTCTCTCTTTTCTTTCTTCTCATAACCATTTCATTCATATGAAAGGAAAAGTAACAACACAAAATTCATGTTCCAAAATGACATTTTCTTGAAGGATTTTTAAATGGTGACCGTGGACCACATACCTCCTCCACCTCCCAGTCAGACTTAGGGTTTGCAAAACCATCTACTGGGATGAACAAATAACCATTTGATGGAAATATTTTTTAAAAAAATTATTTTTTTCAAGGCACAATGGATCTGAGCCCTTGCAAACTCTCACAGGCCCTGGAAGCATGGTGATATCAGGGTTCTCTAGCTTTATGCTATAGTGCCCATTTTTATGCAAGTGGGCATCTACTGAGCTTGAAACAAGCATCCTCCAAACTACCAAATATTTTTTTTTTCATTCAGTATGATCATTAGAGAAAAAATAGATGGGAAAAATTACAGACTTGACACAGACCATCAGCCTTGAAAATGCTAGTTGTCTTCTTCTTACCTGTTTGAAAAATGCCAAATTGGCCATGGCATTCCTACTCCTATAGAAATGGAGGAAATTTGTGAGGTCTCTGAGGATAGTGATCTAAGAGTTTGAACATTTATAAATAGTCCTAAGTTAAGTTATTAAGTCTTGAAACTGAAAGTGTTTATTTTATTCTTACTTTAAACAATGTCAGGGTAAAACAGTTGATTATAGTAGAAATTAAGGAAGTGGGTGCCCCTGTGTGGTAATTAAGCTCTTTCTGGGTGGTAGCATGACCCAGAGGACTGCCATACTTCATGCTACACAGTGCAGCACATATCCTTCTATTGCAAAGAACAGACAAGTCATAATGGAAGAAAATATGAATTTTCTTTGCCATCTGCTTTGAATTAGACATATAGGTCATTTCCCGGGACTTATGTCCCATCATACTGTTTTTTATATTCAGAAAAATTAAAAAATTATCATGAAAGAAAAGAACAATTTCCATGGATCATGTTAGAAAGTGGTATAAATAAAAATATCTCAGTGCCCTGGCCACATGGCTCAGTTGGTTGGAGCATAATCCAGTACACCAAAAGGTTGTGGGTTTGGTCCCCAGTCAGGGCACATGCCTAGGTTGTGGGTTGGATCCCTGTTCAGGGCACATATAGGAGGCAACTGATCAATGTGCTTCCCTCACATTAATTTTTTTTCTTTCTTTCTTTCTTTTTTTCTTTCTTTCTTTCTTTCTTTCTTTCTCTCTCTCTCTCTCTCTCTCTCCCTGCCCCCCTTCTCTCTTTCTCTCAAATAAATAAATATAAATATATCCTCAGGTGAGACACACCAATCCAAAAGAACCTATGCACCCCAATGTTCATAGCAGCACAATTTACAATAGCCAAGTGCTGGAAGCAACCTAAGTGCCCATCAGTAAATGAACAGATAAAAAAACTGTGGTACATTTACACAATGGAATACTACACAGCAGAGAGAAAGAAGGAGTTTCTACCCTTTGCAACAGCATGGATGGAACTGGAGAGCATTATGCTAAGTGAAATAAGTCAGGCAATGAGGAACAAATACCATATGATCTCACCTTTAAGTGAAACCTAATCAACAAAAGAAGAAAGCAAGCAAACTATAACCAGAAATTAAGAACAATCTGACAGTAACCAGAGGGGAGGCGGAAAGGGATAATGGGGGTAAGGGGAACAGGGTTTTCAGGAACAACAATAAAGGACACATGGACAAAACCAAGAAGGGGATTGAAGCAAGGGAGGGAGGTGGGTTTGGCTGGGGTGGGGGAACTGGTAGGGGGTAAATGCAGACAATTGTAATTGAACAATAAAATAATTTTTAAAAATGTGAAAAAAATTAAGTTAAAAAATAAGAATAGCTTAGAAGAAAATTTTAGTAGAGTCTCAAAATTACTTTTAGGGACATAATGACATTTAATAGCATTTTTCTCTGTTTAAGAAACCTACATTTTTCCCACAAACTTAGTCACTACACAAAAAGATATTTCCTTCCATTATATTTTTACTCCTAATAGTTAGGAGTCATAATAATCTACTTAGTCATACATGTGTCTTTTCAAAAATATTTGAAAACATGGAAACAAAACTAATTTATTCTCAGGAAGGATACTGAAACATACTATGACTAAAACAGAAGAATACATTATATCTCTCAACAGGAAATCTTGGTGGAATGCATGCGTTCAATTGTAAAGAGCTCTTAACATGGAAAAAAAGAGAATAATTCTTGTGCATACACTGTTATATTAATTCAAAAAAGATAATCTTTGGACTAAAGACAAATTAAACACGCAATTTCCTTATTTTTCCATAAGTGGGGGTTTTAAGGTACTTTATTCATTAGCCCTTTTATACTGTTTTTGTCATGTTTAACCTATTACCGAAAAATGTGATAATGAGTAGAGAGTGAGGAAAGAGAAGAGCATGAGAACAGGAATCGAGAGCTTTGACAAGCAGTGCTCTATCTGTAAAGAACATTACACTAAGGATCTGTTCTGCCCTATATGCAAGGAAAAAATTGGAACATACTTAAAGGTGGCCTGCCGTGCTCCTTAGGAGGTGACTAAGATAGTGACAGTTCAATGCGATGGGGTACACCTCCTAACAATGGCTTCTGATGCCACAAGATCCAACGGCTGCAAGCTGCCAGGGACCTTGAGCTAGCAATTACACAGCTGTAGCTCTTCTATGTAATGACCTTCAGCCATGGACAATCAGCTGCTAATATCCCTGAGCATGAGCAGAAAACTGTGAGCCTAGATGAAGATATTAGGTACCCACAGAATAGGAGTTCTTGGAGTGGAAATGGATTACCCTGAATCCCCCTCTCCTAACTTCCTCCTGAGAAACAACACTTCGGAAATCCAAACCAAAAATAAACAAAAACAAAAAAACAGAGAAGGTGGACCAAGGCACCGGGCCTTGGGCTCTGGGGCCACTCGAGCAGCTGAGGTGTTGGGCAGTCACAGCAAAGGTTTCCTGCTGATGGAGCAGCTGCTCAGTTCTCAGGCAATGAGGACACCCAAGACACTGCAGATCTAGGCCCAGTGCATTTTATAAAGGACCGAAAGAACCTTGTTGCAGAGTTTTTGCATCACTGAAGTAAGGGAGGGTTCTGAGACTAACTATGGGAGTTCGGGGACTTCTCAAACGTGGGTTCTCACAATCCCATTTGCCTACATCTTACCAGTTTGCGGATAGGCCATATGTTTAAGATAGCACTTAATTATGCAGTAAATACGTACAACTACTAAAAGGAAAAAATCTTACAGAGCCAAACTTTTCTCAAGATACAATATGTTTTAAGTCATTTCTATCTTAAAATCTGCCAGAATTCTCTTCCTTATAACATCAGCCTATTATAGATAAAAATAAATTTTATCAGGGCAAAGAAAACAAGGAACTTTTCCCAGGCTTTTTTGAGGACATGGTTCAATGCAGCAAATGAAAATTAAGTCAGTAGTTTCTTAGTCCTTTTGGAAGTTGCTTCTTTTTGTTTTGCTTTACTTGGTTGTGAGAAGACAAGTGATATAAGCACTTTAGAAAAAGAGAGAAAAACATGTCATTATTGTGTCAAAAAATATTTAGCTGAAAAAGCTGCATTATTTTTCATGTGTATGCATCTCACACTCTATGATGGCTCAAATGCCATGACTGGGGAATGCAAACTATTGTTAATATGCATTGGAGCTCCTCCTTGCCAAGCGCATTGATTGTAATTAACTGACAGATTGACAGCTATATATTGATGGATTATGAGGTGAAGGTTCCTTTAATGTTACTATGCATAGTTTTGTTGCATATTCACAGAATAAATAATTAGCATATTTCAGACTGATCACATCTAGTCTTGTATTTTTTCCTGTATCCATAAATATAACCAGTGTAGTAAAATATCATTGCACAAATTAAGAATAACTACATAAGCAGCAACCATTTTTCCTGCCATTTGCATCCCTGGCTGTTTTAAAGTAGTAAAATAAGTGAGTCATCTACTCTAAGAACTAATAATGCCTGACACTGAATTTTAAATAGGAAGGCATTTTTATCACACACACACACAAAAGCAAACTTCTATGCATCAAGATGGGCCTCAGAAAGGACACACCTGGTCATTTTGCTAGTTCCTAAACTTGGGTAGGTGGGTGGGTGATAGGGAGGAATGAATGGCAGTTGAAATTGCATGAGTTCTCGGGTCAGGCTGACATGGGATTAAAAGCGCTCTACCACTTATTGGTGATGACCTTGGACAAACTATTCAGTTAACTGTTCACTTTTCTCCTTAGTGACATGGGACTTACCATATGGTCCTCAAAGGTTTCACTTCAAGATTAAAGAATAATGTGAATGAAGCATTTAGCACAGCATCTGGAACACAATAGATACTATATATAAGCTATAGTTACTATTGTTACTGAAACAGAATAGAATAAAGGCTTGCTGTGACTACAAAGATATTATGGATGGATACTATCAGCCTTTTCCAAAATTAAAATGGTATCAGTGAACAGTCAATGCAGAATACAGTTTTTAAGTCCCTTCTTTCCACAACTTTTTCAGCTTTGTCCAATTCTTACTCCCTTTTTTTGCTGATTCCTGAGTTTTGCCTTCCTTCACCAAAGAGATCCTGAAGTGGTCAAGAAAAAGAATTAAGACAAACACACCACCCACAGTTATCATTTTAGGTCTACTATTAAATAGAAATTGATGACTAACTGCTAATTTCAGCCTATTCTAGAATAAAGTTTTTCCCCATTTACCAAACCTTGGCATGGAAATAAAGTGACTCCTGATTGTTAGGTAATGATATAGTTGGAATTAGGGCTAAAATGTCTTTACCACAGAGTATACTGAAGCATCTTCCTGTTGCTCTGAAATTTTGTTAACAGGATTTAAGCAAATCGAGGGATATTATAAATCCCTTGCTACTTTTAATTAAAAAAAAAAAAAACCTCCAGAATCCATAGTTTCATAATCTACCTGCCCCTCCTGAGGCTGTTTGTTCCGGACACCACCGTGGCTGGGACCTGGAACACCGAACAATGCATACTAATAACTAGGAGGTTCAGTGTTCCAGGCCAGTACACGAGCAATCAAAGAATATGCCATTTGCTTAATTATACAGGTCACTGGGAAATGGAGAAGAGGTAGTTTTGCAGTACTCTTACTGAGCTCACACTATAGATTATCAATGCTCTAAAATCCAGAGATTAGCACTGATTTTTACTTAATTAGTTTTCATTGACAGATTGCAACACTCTTGTATGTTGTTTATACTGTTGGGAGATTGATTTGTTTTATTTTTTCACTACTCTGGTCTTATCTTCATGAAGCTTAGATTTGTATAATCCCAAACCTTGCCATGGAATTAAAGTTTTTGATTTGAAGGCATTCCCTGATGCTGAGAGAGAAACCGAGAGAGCAAAAGAAGTACAGGTCTATTGTATTTCCTATAAAGAAGTCTACAGATGGATTTGCTGCTGCTAAATAGATGATTCATTTAGAACACAGACATTCCCTGCTACCACCTCTATCTTACTTTTTGTGGACTTTCAAATCCTGACAGTACTGTAAAGTGATGGCTTTGTTCATTTCAAAGTACAAAGAGGAAAAAAATCTATCAACAAATACTTCACCTGAGTATTTCTCCTAGCATTTTGAATTCCAGCTGTGTTGCGTTCTCTCACAGAAGAGCAGACAAAGATGTGCGTCATCTCAGATAAGTTTGACAACAAATTATAAGGTCACACAGTGCTTTTCCCATAGCTCTTAAACTGAAGTGTCAGTCAGGCTCACATTTAAACGGTGGCTGACCTTCCTGATGGCTAAAACAACACATAAGTAAACCTGCCAATGTCCTGGTGCAAGTTCCAGTGTACTTTTTGTCTGTTGCAGTGGCAGCTCCAAGAAAGGAAAGCATGACAATTGTTGCAAACTAAATCTCAGGCCAGGCAATATGTTTAGCTCACACCAGAGATTAATGCATTTTGAAGGGTTTTGGAATACCTGTGTGTACTTGTCCGGAATCACCAACAAAACTTCTTGTTGGAAACTATCTGGAAACTCGTGGCTATTTGCAGAGCGATGGTGAGGCTATGACAACTCAAGAGGTCAGCGGTGAACATCCTCAGCGTCCCGCCACCCGGCAGCAAGCAGTCTTCTTCGGGAGAGAGGCCTCAGAGGACAAAGTCCAAGCTTTTTTGGCTCCACTCTATGAATCTATAGGTAAAGCACAGGGTGCATAATCTATCAAAATGGACATAAATATAAAAGTGAAAGGATCTTGGATTCTATAACTTGTTACGGCCCATACAAAAGAAATGAACTCTGGCCCTGGCTGGTGTAGCTCAGTGGGTTGAGCACAGGCTGGGAACCAGAGGGTCCTGGTTCGATTCCCAGTCAGGGCACATGCCTGGGTTGTGGGCCAGGTCCCCAATGAGGGCCATGTGAGAGGCAACCATACATTGCTCTTTCTCTCTCCCTTCTCCTTTCTCTGAAAAAATAAATAAATAAAATCTTTACAAAAAAATAGCTAGAGTCATAAAAAAAAAAAAGAAATGAACTCTCCACTACTGTGTGTCTATTTACTTTCAGAGAAGCTTGCCTGAGAATAATATTAATAACCTTCCCGTCACTACTGTTGCCCATATCATACGGGTAGGAGGCCAAGATACAGAAGTTCTGGCTTTGCTATCTCCCAAAATATGAATTGAATCTGATGATCAAGAATCTTGTTTGCCATGGAGTGATAGATAATCTTTCCTGTTTATTCATATATTACCTAAAAACAGGCAATGTCATGTTCATAATAAGAATTCAAGGAAACAATTTGAAAGCCATTGTGATGGTGAAGAAACATAAGGAAAATATAAATATGACCATCATTACTAAAATGCAAGATGAATCTGGCCCCAAACTGATTATTTTAAAAACCAAGGAAACATCTTTTTGAGCAAGCTGACGTTTTTCACCTCATCGATTTTCACTGCTCATTAAGACATGATCAAGTGTTCACTGGAGTTTCATTTCCTTTAATTCTCCTTTTCTGCTCTTACTCAGCACTTCCCTAAATTAGTGCTTCGTTTCGAACTAAATGGCCACTGTAAGCTGTTAGCAGCCGTTGACACGCCTCTCTCCCCTCATTTCCTACCTTGATTCCTAAATTTTGCAGTCAGCCTCTAATGCAGTAACAGGATGTAGCTACCTGCTTGGAGTATAAGGACTCCCACCCTCTATTTCCATGCACACGCGCATGCACACACACACACACACCCCCAACTCAAGCTGTCACTCCCCAAGTCCCATCATTACTGGCCGTGGTCTGTCTACTAAAATGAAAACTTCATGAAAGAGAACACAATGGGATCATCAATTATATATACCTCAGTGTGCACAAGTAGATAATTTTCCAACAACAGAGTTTGAAGAGGTAGACCAAAGGACCCCAGGCGTCTGTAGGGTTCTTTGAAAACAGATGAGAGGTCAACAAGCTAATGCAGGATGCAGAAGAGGGAACCTGACATACACTATCACAGATGTCTCAATTTTTCTTACAGATGCACACACATGCAAACACACAAAGTGCCCGAGCAAGCGCTCAGCTCCATTCCCTGTCACATTTAGGCACTCTTGGTTCTGGCCCCTATCACGGCCGTAAAATATTATAGCGTCATATGTCATTTATATTCACATTGCTCCCACTGCACTACAGATGCCTTGAAGAAACAGACAGTATCTTAATTATTTAAATACCAGCCTTAGCACTAAATACAGATTTGACAGCACACCAAAGTTACCTGGAGTTTTATAAAAATCCATACTTCCAAGTCTTGTTCCAGACCGGTTGCATTAATAGCTATAGAAATGTGGCCTGAGCAGCTATATTTCTAATAACTCTAGGGATGAGTCTGATATACAGCAGGAGTTGAGGATAATTATATTAAACAGATGCTAAATGAATGAAATAGCTCCGTCCATATCCTTTTCACCCGCCTTACACTGGGAAACATAAACAGAGCTGCGGTACTGCACAGTCCCGGGGCCCCCACTCACATAAACTACAATGTAGACAAATTCTCTGCAGTTACGTGACACAGTAGCTCTGCACGATGTAGAAAGGCCTGGGGCACAAAAAGTCATGGAGAAAAATTGGCTGATGCCTCCATGTCTTCAGTCTTTGTAATTTCAAAAACTTATTTCAACAAGGCTTACTTATGGATCAAAAGAAAAACTTGCCAAGAAAACCACAAAGAGCTGGACTGTCTCTCATCTTCAACACTCCCCTCAAAAATCTCAGCCTATGACGAAGTTACCCCTGCCTTCTGGGTATCTCCAGCACAATTCTAAGGCATTGCGTCTTTGCTGCTAAGGGATTTTAGGTCCTAATTACCTACCTAATGGTTACTATTTCCTTCCTGGGGGTTTACTGGGACCTCCCCAGAGAAAACTGCAGCCTAGTTCCCTTCAAAATTCTGCTCCTTTATGACATGTGCCTTCCAAACATAACAAAACAAGTGCTTTACCCAAAGCACTGAAGGCTTGGAAAATGGATTGCAGCTGTCATTTCATTCGCGTAGACCAAAAGCCAACTTCCAAATGCAGTAATGTGTTAACAAAAAAAGTAAAAATGTCACTCACATTCATAAAACATGTACATTGCTGCTTGGAAGAATTCTCTTCTATGCCAGGATTTGCCTCCTACTGCAAATGCATCAAAGCTTGGACGGACATTCCAAGGAGGCGTGGTCCTGTGAATGCAGAACAGATTGCTTGTTCTAATTTATTATGCCTGAAGCCATGGCCTCATTTTCCCTCCCAATTCTCTACAGTGAGACTTTTCAAACTTTAATATGCTTACTAATTATCTGGGGATCATGTCAACATACGTATTCCGATTCAACAGGTCTGACGCTAAGCCTGAGGTTGCAATTCTAACAAGCTCCCAGGTGATGCAGATGCTGACTTCAGCTGTAAGCCCCAAAGTACTACCTAGTTAGCTCACAAAAAACTCTGGTAAATTTTCTCCAGAGTTCATAACCACATTGTGATACCTAAGAACAGAATGCCTTCAGCCCACAAGGCCTTCTGAAGGTAAGATTGACTTTGTCATTAACATACATGATTAAATAAATTCTAAGGGCAGAAATTAGGTAATAGCCTTAAATTATAATTGTGATAAGTCCACATTCCAATAGGCTTTCTACTGGTACTGATGACTTTAAATCTTTGCTAAAACAGTAAATTCAGTATGCCCATGTTAGAATTTCAAGAAGTCATCCAAGGTTACCAGAACTCTATTCTACAAGAAAATATATAGTACTTCTAGAAGGCCCCTCTGCACACAGCAGGCTCTCCAAGAGCATTACAGCCACTCACAGAGCGAGTGGAATAAAATACAGCAGAAACCATGGCACAGGCAGTGATGCTCAGCAGAATCTGTGGATGACTCAGCTTTGCTCTGACTGCCACTTTCAATCTTCCCTCAGTTTTGTTCCTGGTTTGGCATTCTTGTTCCTTTTCTTTAATTCACCCCTGTTGAACAACAACCTTATGGGTTCTGAAAGTTCTATTGGTAATTGTCCATACTTGAACTTGCGATTGGAAAGTTGAAGTAGATGTGTAAAAATCTTCTTCTATAGGTGTATTTTCTCCCTTTGTTGTGAGATGCACTGAGGCTACAGCACTGATCAAAATTTAGATAGTGGGTGTGTTTTAGATCAAAACGTATCATGAATCAAAAAGTAATTTTGTCCCAGTGGATGAAGCCCAGCCAGATGTGTGTCCTAACCTAATGTATTAACGTTACTTATCTGCATAAGATGAAGTGGTTAAGCCAATAGTGCAGATCCTGCTTCCTCTGCCATGGTGTTAGGATGGAATGAGCCCCACACAGTCCAACAGAATAGCCTCACGAGAGAGGGGTTAAAGAAAGGCCGTTCCGCTTTGACAGACAAAAACGAGGGTGAAGTTCCGATACATGCTTATCCAATGTCATATCCCTGGCCAGTTCCCACATCCTTTGCCAGTCTAGTCAGTTGACCCCAAACTCATCTGTCTAGGAAAAAACAGGATAATTTGCCCCACACTTTCTCAGTTCTAATACTAAAACCCCACATCCTAGGAAGCCTCTCAATCCTCTGAAAAATAGGGCAAGTATTCATTCTAACTGAATCCTGATTTCAATCCTGTGGTCTGACCTATGATGTTACACACCTGTGCAGCTAAGCTGTGGTTAGAAAGGTGCAATTGAAGCCCCATTTACCATAACTTTTATCTATCCCAGGATTAAATATAGCTATATTCATGAGAGTATCCTTCTCCAGTGAAAGGGCTAGAAGCAGAAGGCACTGGTGACATAGGCTGTTACTTTTTCCTTTTTTGTACATGCCTCACATAAATGGATTTTTTATGCCCTAACAGCACTGAATACAGTCAAATCACGAGGTATGATATGGACAATTGAAATAGTTACAAATTACTAAAGTTGGTCTATGCTTGACATGACTTGCTTGGACTTCTGAGTTGTTCTTCCATCCTATCCTGCCTTAAACACTTCTATATGTTTCAGCATGTCTGTGAGCCTATCAATTTCTATACATGGCCACAGTCCACTTCACCTGCATGAAGCTCCCAGCTCACCTCCAGCTCTCCCAGACTCTGTCTCATCTCCAGGGACCATTTCTTAAGGGCAGAATCCATCACACCCTTGAAGGACTACTAAGTCCTAACGAAAGTAAGTTATCCTCTGAAGAAATGAGGCTATACCTGAGAAAATATTTAAAATGGGAATTAGAGAATGAGTTGAATTATGTTACAAAAGATTATATGGTAGAAGGGGGAGGAGGGACACAGTGGAAAAGTACTAGGTTTTATTCTGTGCCTATGCTTTTCTCACTGGATTTCACAGGATTCGGGTTCTTATCTAAAGAACATCTATTTTAGATCAGATCATGTTCTGATCTAAACCATGTAGGAAATGTATCTGGTCTTAACATAAATCTTAGCATCCAATTTCACCCAAAAAACGTTGGTCCTAATTTCCATAAATGCCCACACCATAAAATGATAGAAGACATCATTCTAACCAAGTGATGTTCCCCTTTGTAAAAATGTATAATTGTGAAAAATTTCTGACCTGACCTTCCCCTTTGTGGATGGCCATGTTGCTGTGAACTTCTTAAACACCAGTGGTTAGTTCATTTCATCTTTTTCTGAAAGTGGGCATTTTTCCTGAATTCCCTCTGTGCACCTACCCGAAGTCTTCCCACAGGAGAGTGACTGTCATGCTAGGCTGAGCCCCAACAGATGGCTTTGTGATGCTGTGAACCGGCTCAGACCAGTGATCACACTTTATTCCACTCTATCCATCTCAGGTCTTCTAACCATGCACACCTGCCCCATAACCTCCTTAGCCAAATCCTGATAGAGTATTTCCTTGTCACTCCCTGTCACCATGTTCCATTCCCAGGGAGAGACAATGCATTGAAAAGCAATCACTTTCTGCAAAATAACTCTGAACCTCACATGTTGGGCCAGCAGCAGGCTGTTTTCCATTTCAGTGATTCCTGCTCACTTGCCACTCTGATCACTAGGTCAATCCCAGACAGCACAGGTGGTTCTAACCTTACCTCAAGTGGTTCTATCCTTAACTCAGGCCAGAGGACCCCAAAGCTCCGAGTTATGCCAATGGCACCAAAGCACCCTGACTTCTTATGGGGGAGAGTCTGAATAATACAATTCATTTTGCATTTTGAAATGAGCACAGAATCCTTTCAATGGATACTAATCTGTTGCAGCAAAGAAAACCTAATTCTTTAGCGGTAACACAAGACTACTACAGGTTAAAGAAATTCTCACAATCAGTGTCATCAACTGCCACCTGAAGATGTCCCATAAGGTGGCCATTGCTGAGAGGCTCTGTAATGAATGAAGCAAAGCTGTTGCAAGGTCCTTCTGGCACTTAAAGGAAAGAGCTGCTCTCACTGCTTGACATAAATCTGCCTTATATAAAATGTTATGCCACAGTAAGACTACAGTGTGTCTAATGATGTTTGTCCTGCATTGACCAATTAGGAAGGATCATATATTGCAAGGAAAAGGACCCCTGCTGGTTCCTTAAGTGCTTATTTTATCACATACAAAAATGAGCAAAAAGAAAACAAATGACCAAGACATAGCCCTAAGTAAGACATTTTAACCTTCTTTTGAGTTTCATAAAATTTTTCTTGATTTTATGCTGTGTTTTCTAATTGTGTTTAAGGCAATTCTAAAATGGACTTAAATATACTTAATATTACATTAAACCTGAGTACACTTGATTTAGTGGTGCATATACACGTGCTGTGTACATATGGTGCTAAGAATCTCAGAACCATACCCGAGACTGAGCAGCAGTTATATATTTTGCCATTTTATTCTGAAGATGTTGAATATGTTATACTCTGTTCCAATGGGTATACCAAAGGGTATACTTTGATCCAATGTGCTTAAAGCAAATATAAGAGTAGCAAACCTTTTGTACGCTAAATTGATATATTTCTTCTAATTTAAAAATTAGGATATAATAGTCTCCCATTTATATTTTTAAACAAAAATCACACAAATATTCATTTTAATATGTAAATCATACAACTGGTTGAGAAGGCATCACATACTTTCAGAGAGGCAGTACAGTGTCATAATCAAAAACATGAAGATGGGAGTCTAACATAGAGGTTTAGAATTCTAGGCTGGCAACTTAGTGATTTTGTGAGTTCAGACAAGTCATTTAACCTCTTTGGGCCCCATTTTCCTCATCTTTAATGATAACAATAATATCTGCCCTACTGGTGTTGTAAGGACTAAATAAGAGAACATACATAAACCACTTAGCATAGTGGCTGGCACATATATTAAATGATTAATAAAAACTATAATCTGTGCCCTGGCTGGTATGGCTCAGTAGACTGACCTCCAGCCTGTGAAGCAAAGGGTTGCCGGCTTGGTTCCCAGTCAGGGCACATGCCTGGGTTGCGGGCCAGGTCCCCAGGGGGCATGTGAGAGGCAACCATACATTGATGTTTCTCTCCCTCTCTTTCTCCCTCCATTCCCCTCTCTAAAAATAAATAAATAAAATCTTTTAAAAAGAACTTTAAAAAGCTATACTTTGTAAAGTTTACTATATTTCATAATTAGTAAGATTTTAAATGTATAGCTGACATTTAAAAAGATATTTAGTGACACTGATGGACATTTATTGAGAACCTACTGTGTTTCAAGAACTATTCTAATCATGGGCAGTATAAAAAACAATGCAAGCCATTCGCTCCCAATGAAGTCATTATATTGAATTATATTGAAAATATTTCTACTAAATAGAGAAGATAAGAAATATGGCACACAGTGATGTCAGAGGAATGGAAGTGTGAGAGATCCCCTGGGTGTCTCCCCCTAAAACTTCAACAATTTGAACAGCTATAATTCAACAAATAATTCCTTGATCAATGTACTGGCAAACCTGAGAGATGCCCACATTAAGACATCAAACAAGGGAGCCAAGAAGAGAGAAGGGCTCAGACCAACCACAACACAGTCCTGCAACAGGGAGCTCCCAGTGGGGCTCAGCCTGGAGAGGGGAGAACTACGGTTCTGGCTGGCACTCCCATCAGCCAGGAAGAGCAGAGGGACTGGTAGGCATTCCTGCAGGAGTGAGCAGCACAAGCTATGGCTGAGCTTAGAGGCCTGGGCAAGGATACAGCATGGGGTGCCAGGGTAGCTGTCAGCATTTCAGATAGAGAAAGGAAGCCACAAAACCTTGCCACCCTGAAGACTCCCAAAACTCACCTTCCTCCATCCTTAGTGTTCGGTTGCAGAGCATATTATGTGCAAACCTGAGAACTGGTACTACAAAATCACTATTTCCCTTGAGCACAGGCTATA
>PVJI01013403.1:0-47204 GCA_004026765.1 Micronycteris hirsuta
GGGTGGGAGGAAAAGGCAGAAAACTGTACTTGAACAAAAATTAAAAAAAGAGAAAAATTTTTAAAAAGAATAATTTGAAATGTGTTTTTCATATGTTGTTTAGCGAGTCCTGAAAGATATAAATTTTGTTTTTGTAAATTCTTTTGCTTTGTCTAAGATTTCATTGTTTTTCTAATTTCATGTGTTTCAGGGAAGATTCTGTATTTTTTGTTAGAATCTTTGATTTATTGGTTGTTTAAAAAATATTGGTCAATCTTCAATTAAAAAATAGAATGAAAAGTAACAATTGGCTTATATGACTACATCAAAATTTAAAAATGTGTGAAAAATACAATGAAAAAATGAGAAAAAACAATAACCAAGATATATATGTATATATATAATAACCAATGTATATTGATATAGAATTTATTTTTATATCAATTAATAATAGAAAATGTATAAGGATCCTTCAGAAATCATTCTATTGAGAAATGTTATAAAGCCATTATATATCATGGTAAGGTAAAATTTTCACATATATAATTTAAAATAATGGAACCTCCTGGATATATTGCTTTATTTAATTATCTATAACTTGGCTAATGTTAAGTGTTATTTATATGATTATCTGTGTAAAATTTCTTGTGATATTTTCTACTTGATAGTTTCTTCTGTATTTTTGAAATGTTTTAAAACTTGAAACTTTTATAAGAAGCAAGAATGCATTATCTTGAGAATATCATGCTAAGTAAAATAAGTTAAATGGAAAAAGTCAAGAACTATATAATTTTACTAATATGTGAGATATAAAACTGAAAGCAGCAAATGAACAAACAAGGAAAACAAACATATGAAATCTCATAAATACAGACAAAGTATGGTGGTTACCAAAGGGAAGAGGGGTAGCAGGGTAGTAAAGGGTAAAGGAGGTTTCAATATATAGTGACAGAAGAAGACTTAACTTTGAGCAGTTGACGCACATGCAATACACAGATGATATATCATGGAATTATACTCTTAAAACCCATACATAATGTTATTAACCAATGTTACCCCAATAAATTAAATTATAAACAAATAAATAAATAGATATCACTGGAAATTTTAGTAAGAAGAGAAATAAAGAGAAAAATATAGCTTATGAAAAACTTGTATATAAATTTTTATTTTACTACCTCTTAGCTGTATATCCTTGGGAAAATTAAACTTTTCATTCTGATCTTCCTCATTCATAAAATAGAGATGGTAATATCTACCTTATTAGGCTAACTATTCAAATTAATAATGCAGTTCACATAGCAATTATTTAAAAATAGCATTTTTTTCTCATCTTCTTAAACTAAATACCACATTTTTACCAGCATTATGAGCTTAGGTCTAGGTTGTGTAGCTTCATTCAACTTTAACTCCCCCTAAACTTCTTATTCTTTTCCTGTGAGAGTGATTTCTTGAGTGTTCACAAACTAATCCAAGTTAGGGACCCATTAACCTTTTTAAGTGTCTTTCATTTTCTTTCCACACTATAATAAATTTGAAAAGGTTTTATTGACTTTTCAGTTTCCACAGCTGTCTCTTATCAAGACAAACATTCAGGCTGGGGTTTGTTGTGGTTGTTGTTATTTTTTTTTATTGTTTCACTGTTGGTTCATAATTTTCCACTAAAGGTAGCTTACCTTTTTTCTGAAGAGAAAAGAAATACAACTTCCATACTTACATATAAAAAAGAAAAAAATACATAAAAATGTAAAGAAAAAATTATCTCATTGTTTCACTCAATGAGTTGACAATATCTGACCAGATTGTATGGATCCTTCCCCAAAATAAAATGTATATGCATATATTCATAGAAATACTTGCATCATTATGCACACATATGTGTTGATATTTAATATAGATGTAATGTACTTGGTAGTTTTTTATTAATGGAGCTGTAGATATAGGAACACGCAATCAGTAAACTTATTACAATTCTTTTCAAATTATTCCATGAAATTGACATAACGAATCAGGAGTCATGTGAGGTGAAGCAACTTACCCAAATACAACACAGCTAGCAAACAGTGGGATCTAAGACAGACATTCTCCCATTCCAGCTTATGCTCTTAACTACAATGCTATACTTTCACTAATACATGATAATTCAGAAATATTTTCAAAGGAAATCAATAAATAAATCTTTAGTTCTATTTTTATTTTTATTAAGAAAATTTTGTTGTATTAAGGGTATACTTTTAATAAAGATATATGACTACAATTGAAGCCAGAAGTTAGCATTTGTGCTTCCAGTCACTACCAGAACAAATAGAGACAAGGATTGAATCATTTGGGGCACTTTATTCGAGTGCTTACAATCTGAGAAGATGATGGGTTATGCACTCTAAAAAACATTTTACATTTCAATTTCAAGCCATCATTTTTATAAGAAGAAAAGTTTACATAAGGCACTTGGAGCCACTAAAGATTAATCAAATAAGAGTTTTAATCCTGCAGTGATTTTCCTAGTGTTTTTTTATCTGCTGATCAAAATATTTTTTTTTTTTATTGTGGCCTGGCTAGTGTGGCTCTGTGGCTTGAGCACTTGCCTGCAAACCAAAAAGTTACTGGTTCAATTCCTTGTTAGGGCACAAGCCTGGGTTGCAGGTCAAATCCCAGCTGGGTGCATGCGAGAGGCAACCGACATTGATGTTTCTCTCCTTTCTCCCTCCCTTCCCCTCTCTCTGAAAATGAATAAATTAAATCTAAAAAATAATTGTTTAAAAAATGACCTGATCATTATTTTTTTTTTAATTATTGTCTTCCCTCCCTGGAATACAATGACTCAGATATGATCTCCATTGCTTGCAGAACCTCTGCAGCAGAAAGACTGAATTGCTTGTTGAACACCTACAGTCATGTAGGTCACATATTCCAGTTCCTGGAATTACAAGTTTCCATATGCATTAATCACTTAAGCCTATCAACTATCACTAAGGATAAAATCTTTAACTCTTGAGTCCCCCTATCACAATCATGCCATTAACATTATTTTTAATACTTCCTCCTTAGTTATTAACAATTATTTAGACTTTTGCATTGAGTAAGCTAGATTAATGTTTTTTAAACACATTTTCCATGTTAGCTGTCTGTATTTTGCAAAGTGTAGAGAATGTTGATGTTGATTTGATAAACTACTTAAATTTAATAGTAGTATATGTCAGATAAGTAACCAGACTAACAAATATAAAAATATATGTTTAAGAGTTTGAATAATTATAATTTAGTTCTTGAAATATTTTACTATGTTCACACTAACTTCATGTTTTTGATATATTTGTTTTTATTTATTTTTAATGGCTTATGTTTTTACATTTGTTCCTGCATCTTTGATGCTCTTCCCACCTCCAACCAGCTCCACCCTCTCCTCTCCCTCAGTCAATCTCAACATCTTTGTGTGAGTCCAAGGGTCATGTATAAATGTTCTTTGGTTAATTCTTCACCATCTTTTATCTAGTTTACTCCCCTCCTTTCTGAAACCTATCAGTCTGTTCCACATATCTATGCTTCTGTTTCTATTTTGTTCATTATTTTATTGTGTTCATTAGATTCCACATATAGGTGAGATCATGTGATATTTGTCTTATATTGGCTGGTTTACTTCACTTAGCATAATATTCTGCCGGGGTCCTGCCCCAGCCAGGTCCAGGGGGTCCTACAGGTAAGTGTGGGGGAAAACAGAATAGGCCAATGAAGAATGACACGCGATGGTGTAGCTTCCAACTCGTCGGCCAGACACTTCTCTCATGCTTTCTGGCTTCAGAGACCTTTATTTATACAATTTTTGCAAGCTCAAGTGGTGCAGGGGGTTACACTAGGAGTGGCTTTTTTCATAATGCATTTGCTTTTGCAAGAGTTCTGGAGAAGCATGACACATACATGAAATAAAATAGCTGGGGAATACAGCTAAACTTTGCTTTGCAAGCTCTTAGCTCTAATCTTGCTAGTTGGCAAGCTCTTAGCTCTAATCTTACTAACTGATCAGCAAAGTGTCTACCCACATTATCTTAATATCTTGATTTCTCAGAGCTAGGCACACTCTTTGGTTACAATGAGCCAGCCACACGTCTGGCACAAGGGCTGGCATGAGACTGTTTCAGCTTTCTAGTAGGGCCACGCGGAAGACTCTTGTGGTTATGTGGCTAATGGCTGTCTCTCACTGCTCAGAACATTTTCTGTTTAATCATTTTTGTTATCTTAGTTTATTGTGTAGAAAAGTCTTTGCTATTAATCTACCTAATATTAACCTATCCTCTAATATTAACCTATCTAGATTCTTTATGATAAATGCCTGTGTAGGGTAATGGGGGGTCTGTAGGTCTAGGGGTAGTAGTTAAGGGAAAACAATAGAGAGCTGACCAAACTCGCCTTTTAGATCTAATTCTAATCTCAAGGGCCTGTATTCTGCCTGAAGTAATGGGAGCAAATGAGGGCGTAGGACTTGGGCCAAAAAGTTTCCTCCATTCCCGTTCCTGATGAGTCTTATACCATTTAGGGGGGCATATGGGATTGAGGGTACTTTCCACTAGACTATCATTGTAATTTTCCAAGAACTCTGTCCCATTATAGGAATTGCCATCTGTCCCAGTCCTACAATAAATCACACTGACCCCAAGCAAAGGAAGCAATAGGATGATTAAGCAGAGAAATGCACGGTGCTTTTTCGTGCTGGTTCTACTGTGTAGGTGACCGGCGCCCTCCGGGACTTTGTGATACCATGGTGGGGTGGAATCGGCTCTCAGCAATATTCTTCAGGTCCATCCATGTTGTCCAAAAGGTAAGAGTTTCTTCTTTTTTACTACTGCTTAGTATTCCATTGTATAACTGTACTGCTGCTATTTTCTTCAATTCATCTACTGATGAGAAATTATGCTGTTTCCATTATTTTGGCTATTGTAAATAGTGCTACTACAAACATAGGGGTGCATATATCTGTTTGTATTGGAATTTCATTGTTCTTTGGATATATCTCCAAGGTGGAATTGCTGGATCAAAAGAGATTTGCATTTATAAATTTTTGAGGCTACACCATATCGTTTTCCACAGTGGCTGCACCAGATTACATTCCTGCCAATAGTGCCCTAGGGTTACCTTTTCTCCACATCTTCACCAACATTTGTTGGTTGTTGATTTATTGGTAGTAGCCATTATGACAGTTGTGAGGTGATATACCATTATGGTTTTAATCTGGATCTCTCTGATGATTAGCAATGTAGACTTATTTTTTCATAAGTCTATGGCCATCAGTTTGTCCTCTTTGGAGAATTGTTTATTCAGGTCCCTTGCCAACTTTAAAAAAAAAAATTTGATTGTTTTACTAGTGTTAAGTTGTAGAAGTTCTTTGTATATTTTGGATATTAAACTATTATCAGATATATTATTGTTAATTTTATTTATATTTTAACATAAGGTGGAGTGATTTAAAAAAAATTTATTGTTTTTCAAGTACAGTTGTCTCCATTTTCCCTGCACTGCTCCCCACCGCCCCACACATCCCTACCATCCCACCGTCGATCTTACCACCCTTTGGCTTTCTCCATGTGTCCTTTACACATGTTCTTTAGTGACTCTTCCCCCTTTCCCCCATTATCCCCTCCTCCCTCCCCTCTGGTTACTGACAGTTTTTTCTTTATTTCAATGTCTTTGGTTATATTTTGCTTGCTTGTTTGTTTTGTTGATTAAGTTCCACTTATAGGTGAGATCATATGGTATTTGTCTTTCACCTCCTGGCTTATTTCATTTAGCATAATGCTCTCCAGATTCATCCATGCTTTCGCAAAAGGTAGGAGCTCCTTTCTTTCTGCTGCGTAGTATTCCATTGTGTAAATGTACCACAACATTTTGACCTATTCATCTACTAAGGTACGCTTAGATTGCTTCCAGCACTTGGCTATTGTAAATTGTGCTGCTATGAGCACTGGGGTGCACAAGTTCTTTTGAATTGGTGTTTCAGAATTCTTAGAGTATAATCCAGCAGTGGAATTCCTGGTTCAAAAGGCAGTTCCATTTTTATTTTTCTGAGGAAATTCCATACTGTTTTCCACAGTGGCTGCACCAGTCTGAATTCCCACCAACAGTGTATTAGGGTTCCCTTTTCTCCACAACCTTGCCAGCACTAGCTGTTTCTTGATTTGTATGAAGTAGCATCTCATTGTGGTTTTAATTTGCATCTCTCCGATGCCTAATGGTGCTGAGCATCCTTTTCTACGTCTGTGGTCTCTCTGTATGTTCTCCTTGAATAAGTGTCTCTTCAGTTCCTTTCTCCATTTTTTTTAATTGGGTTGTCTTCCTGGAGTGGAGTTGTGTGAACTCTTTATATATTTTCAAGATCAAATCTGTATCTGAGGTATCATTTACAAATATATTTTTCCATATATTTCTCTTTTAATTTTGTTTTGATATTTTCTTTAGCCTTGCAGATATATTATTATTGAAAATATTCTCTCATACAGTAAGTTTTCTTTTCATTTCGCTGGTTTCTTTAGCTGTGCAGAAGTCTTTTAATATGATGTAGTCCCATTTGTTCTTTTTGCTTTTGTTTTTGTCTCTGTTTCCATTGCCTTAGGAGATATATTGGCAAAATATTGGTACATAAGATATTTGTAATTTACTTCCTGTGTTTTCTTCTAGGATCTTTTATGGTTTTGTAACTTACATTTAAGTCTTTTATCCATTTTGAGTTTATTCTTGTTTACCATGTAAATTGTAGCTACTGTTTATTTGTTTGTTTGTTTATTTATTTTTGCATTACCAGTCCAGATTTCCTGACACCATTTATTGAGGAGAATGGCATTGCTCTAACATATGCTCTTGACACTTTTATCAAATATCAATTGACCATGAAAATGTGGGTTTAATTTTGGGCTTTCTGAATTTCTGTTCTTTTCCACTGATATATATGTCTGTTTTTATGGCAGTACCAGACTGTTTCGATTACAGTGGCCTTATAGTATTTTTTGATATCAGATATTTGTAATACTTCCACCTTTGCTCTAACTCCCTGAGCCCTGCAGCTCTCCTCTGTGTGATGGGGCTGAGGGGAGGGGGCCGCCTCCTCCTTCCTCTTAGCTAGCCAGCTGTGTTGTGGAGGAGCTGGAGCCCAGCCTCTGCCACTGCGGTGAGGGGGAAGAAGCATGGAGGAGAGTTTTCCCTTGGAAAAAATTGTCCTGTCCAATCCAGCCACTCCTAACAAGTGCCCAGCCTCTCACACAGCCCAACTTTCCAGCCAGACTAGAGACTATCTGATCAGGATCCATCATAGCCCAACTCTTCTGTCTTCTCCAGGTGTCACCAAGCTCCCCAATTTCTCTGGTAATGACCCAGCGAGCGTCCAAAGTCTCAGCGGGTGAATACTGCCCCTGTGGATTTCCCACTTTGTCTTTATTCCCCCCAGTGACTTCAAGCATCCAGATCCATCCTGGTGCCACTCTAACCTTCCTGTTTGTCAAGGGAAGGAGCTGTTGATTTGGCTTTCATCCAAGGATCCTGTGGCAGGCACTGCCAGGCCAGGGCCTTCAACAGCCCTGGTCCCTGCACTGGTCCCAAGGACCTTACCATCCTAAAGCAATCTCCTTACCATCTGTTTTTCAATGTCCTCTCCAACTTTGGCCTCCAACCTTCATATATGCTGTAATACTGTTAGCCGTTCACTTTGCTCCTCAGAAGATCGGCTAGTTGTTCCACCTGTGTGCAGGGGGAAGTGGGCTCTGCACCAAGCTATCTTGTTGCCATCTTCCAACCTAGACATTTTGAAAATAGTTGTATGTTGGGAACCACCCTGCTTGGTGGTTCATGGGGTGATTTCAGAAGCTATAATCCCTCATGGCTAAGGCTGAGTAAAGGACCTTGAAACCATAAGCCATTAAGGAGACAAAGCTTATCTTCCTTGTAGGGGTGCCACCTCTGCTCCCTTTCACTTCACCCTGCTTGGCCCCAGGCAGATGATTGGTTAGCCAATGATGGGTAAGATTCCTCAAATGAGGGGCGACCTAAGACAGGCACAATCATGAAGGGGCCTTCAGGGAAGGGCTTAGGGAGCTATAGAAAAAGGAGGTGATGGACCCTCACCCCTCAGCTTTGACATAGCCTAAGTCCTCATTCTGTCTGCAAGAAGTCTCCTAATCTCTTGGTTGCCTTACTTCCCATACTGGACTTAAACCTGAAAGAATGACAGAGCTGGGTGTGGCCTTGTGCTGGAAAGGATGGGTTCCCTGGGGGAAATTAGGCCTAAGAAAGAATGTATAAAATCCTACAAAACCTACTTTGCTAATGCCCTCAATTTAAATTATAAGGATCCAATCATGAAATGAGTTTGTTCCCCAAAGTCTACCAAGACATGATCTGCTCGTGGAGGAAAGGTGGCCAATCTCTCAAAGGAGAAGGACCAGGAGTCTTTTCCTCAATGGGATTTTATTGGGTTTAACTTGCATAAGAATACAGGGTGTACATGTAAAGCTCATCAATCATTATCAGGCAATAATGATCAAAACATAGATAACATTCAAAGAACTCTAAGGGCTTGTTTTGAGTCAAGGTCAGATAGTTTAAAAAAGCTCAAGAGTAAAGAAAGTTTTTAAAAGCAATTTTAAGCCCTATGAGATATATAGCCTTTGAAGTTATAAACTACATATATTAACATTTGTTTGATTTGAACAATATTGTATAGGCTGATGACCTATAAAGCTTATTCTGGGTTTTTGTATAAAATTTATTTCTTCAGATCATGTGGTATTTTAGAAAACCCTGTCTCTACTTCTCTCAGCCTCCACTATTAACTTTCTTTTATTCAACCCTATGGGTTTCTTGCCCTGCCCTAGCCACTGTGGCCTTATTTCTGTTTCAAAACAAACAAGGCTTCTTTCCCTTGGAATCTTTGTGCTTCCTATTCCTTCTGCATGAGACAGACCATCCCAGAGAGTTTTATGGCTCATTCTTTTTCATTATTTATGTTCTCAACTCAAATGACCCCTTTCCATTGAGGAAATCTTGATATGTGTATCTGAGTCCCCTGACTTCACCTCTGCTTTACTGACACAATTTCCATATATTTTTAGCAATTATCTTGAATTTTTAGCAATTGTCCATATGTAAATATATTCTATATATTTGTCTAAACATGCATTTATTTACTAAGTTTTTTTTTTTTCTCACTGTGTTCTAACTTCCATTAGAGCAAAGCCTTGACAATATCGTTTACCTGTATCTTCAGGACCTGAAACAGCTCCTGACATTTAATAAACACCCAGTGTTCATTTATTCATGGAGGAATGATATTTTAGGTTATTTAAAACAACTTTCTTTTTTTTTTCTTTAATAGGTGAAGAAACAGTATCTCTTGCTTGTAGTTGTCCCATTCACTTCTACAGATGGTTTTCAGTTTTCTAATTCCATTTTTTATCTTGAAGATCAGATTCAGAGATCTTACCTCATAATCCACTGACAATTTTACTGTTATATTACTTGGAATCAGCATATCTTCATGGTTACTTACATTTGTAGAAAACCCATAGTGTTTACCATACTTACCTGTCCTTTACTATCCTATGCTATTGTTTTCATATTAGCTTGCTTATGCATCATTTTTTTTATTTTAGATATAATTTCTCTTAATTTACTGCCTGCTATAAAGGCTCCTTTCATTATAGTCCTCTCATTGCAACCAGAGTCATTCTACAACATATCAATAAGTATCTAATCGCAGTACTTATTTTATAAAAGAGGAAATTTATGGTTCCTAAAAGCTTAAAAGTCAAGCACACCTGTGGCATGTAAAGGCATCCTCAAAAGTTTCCCAACTATAATTTATACTTCATTTCCTATTCTTCCTCCTTTACACTGTGTGTTCAGTGTTTGATTCTCCATTCTTATTGCCACCAGGTCACTGTCCAGTCCTCCTAGGCACTCTGGACCCTCCTGCTCTATTCATTGAGTCAATGCTTGAGGCTTACCCACCTCAAATATAATAAGCTCTGAGAAACTTTTCTTAATTTCTCATATTTGCTACTAATTTTTCATCTTTTATTACTAAATATATTCTTTTAAAAATAAATATCATCTTATAACAACCTAAAGCAACTTATTTTATAAATAGGTCTAAGTGAAGATACTCTCCATATACTAGAGTCTTTCAAGGTCATGGCATCCCAATAATTCTGGATTTCTAACCCCTGGTTATGACTACTTTTTCCTTGAACACCCAGAGCATTTAGTTACCCCTTTGTGACTTTCCTTATATCGTATTCTTTAACTAGTTTTTCCTTTAATCTGTGATGGTTTGTGAACATTTTAATTAACAGGACAAGGCAGTAGTGATATTCAGATAGTTCTGGGCTTAGCCATAAATAATCCGACTGTAGATATTTCTGGGTTTAGCCTTAAAAAAAAAAAACAAAAACTAATTCTACCTTGAACACTTTTAATCTTCATATCCCAAGTAAAAAGATTTTTGATGGGGAGACAATATGGAGAAGAATAGAGGTCCAGTTGAGTCCAGCCATCAAGCTATCACCACTGAGGCATAAGTCTGAGAAAAAAGTTTTCTTCTATGTTCCAGATGGCCCAGCTGACAGCTTGTGACCACTTAGTTTGTTCAGTCAATGCTATGAGAAGGAGAACATCCCCACACACATGAGCCCTACCTGTATTACTGACACGTAGAATGACAAATAGTATTACTAACAATTATTAGAATCTTAGTTATTAGGTATTTTATTATATATTTCCCAGACCAATTCTTTTTTTTTTTTTTTAGATTTTATTTATTTATTTTCAGAGAGAGGAGAAGTGAGGGAGAAAGAGCAATGTATGGTTGCCTCTCACATGGCCCTCATTGGGGACCTGGCCCGCAACCCAGGCATGTGCCCCGACTGGGAATCGAACTGGGACCCTCTGGTTCCCAGCCCACGCTCAATCCACTAACCTACACAGCCGGGCTCAATTCTTATTTTATGGTAAATAAACTAGGTATTACAGCTTGAGCAATTTTCTAAAGTTATCTAACTAGCTAATGGCTAAGTAAGCCTACAGCTTCCTCTTCTGTCTCCTAATTCTCTGCACTTTCTATACTTTGCTACAGCCTCAATAAATATTTGTTTAAATTTGCCTAAATTGTAAGTAAATAGAGGAAATCAAGGGATATTCTAGTTAAAATTCTAGGTCTAAGTACAGATTAGGTTGCCAGGTTTATCATGTGTGAATACAAGATGTCCAGTTAAAGATGAATTTAGGATAAACAAAAAAAGGTATAAGTATGTCTCATGAAATATTTGGTACTTTCTTACACTAAAAAATGATCATTTTTCTGATTTGAAAATGGTTAAGTATGTCCTGAATTTTATTTAGCAAACCTAAACATAGAGAAAATACTTAGTGTGAAGTTGGAAAGAATCCTTGAACTGTTAAATTCAATGATCTAATTTCTAAAATGAGGATAGCATAATTTATCACATAACAGAATTAAGGAAATAAAGTGTGTGAGATAGTACTCAGAAGAATTCTTAAGTTTACGTCTGCCTTAGATGCTTAGGAAATGTTTGTTCAACTTTAGTCTCAATCTAATTCTGTATCTTAACTTTTTTTATGCATATTAGAACCTCATAAATCTGCTTTATCTTCTTTTTTAATACCATGATTACCCCAGAGATAAATAATTATATTTATTAAGGTGTTGCTAAATGCCTGTATTGTGTTTTGTAAAATTATATATATATATATATATATATATATATATATATATATATATGTGTGTGTGTGTGTGTGTGTGTGTGTGTGTGTGTGTGTGTATGTATATATGTATATGTGTGTCTGTGTGGTGTGTGCATATATATATGGACATACTTAACCATTTTCAAATCAGAAAAATGATCATTTTTTAGTGTAAGAAAGTACCAAATATTTCATGAGACATACTTATACTTTTTTTTGTTTATCCTAAATTCATCTTTAACTGGACATCTTGTATTCACACATGAGTTTACAGTTTTCATGTGGAAAATGATACAATAACTAATAAGTAATAATACAAGAACAAGCCCTGTGTTTCATATCCTAACAACTATAAACCTACTTTTGCCCACTCTGTGTGTGTGTGTATTCAATTTCATATAATACTATTCAATCTGAATCTTTTGAACTACTCTTTGAAACAATTTTATATGAGAAAACAGAAGCTTATTGAAGCTAAGCTACTTGATAATCCATACAGGTAGTAAAAACACTTTGAGGAATAAATGAAAGAAAAAGAGGGTCTTTTGAAACCTCTGCAATATCAAGCTAGATAACAAATGCCCAACCTCACATTGCAACTTTCTATTTGGAAAAATAACTTTTTTTCATAAAGAATTCCTTTGAAGCCCTGGCTGGTGTAGCTCAGTGGATTGAGCGCGGGCTGGGAACCAAAGGGTCCCAGTTCGATTCCCAGTCAGGGCACATGCCTGGGTTGCAGGCCAGGTCCCCAGTGAGGGCCGTGTGAGGAGCAACCATACATTGCTGTTTCTCTCCCTCTCTGTCTCCCTCCCTTCCCCTCTCTCTAAAAATAAATAAATAAAATCTTAAAAAAAAAAAAAAAGAATTCCTTTGAATGTGCAACTTTCAAATGTTGGTTACCAAAAAGAGTATGTTCCAATTATATTCTGTTCCCTGAGACATAATGGGCAATAAGTCACATATTCATAATGTCACCTCACATAATTTGTCTCAGTAGAGAAAACAAGATGAAACATTTAGTGTTATTTTTCAATAAGAAAATCAACCATTTGAACCAAATATGTGTTTTGGCCACAGAGACTTTTTGGACAATAAAAATAATTTTAGGGCATAAATCGGGTCCTTTTTTTGCTCATCCAGAATGACAGCTAGTATATCTCACTTGTGGGCTTTTGAAGATCCATCTACCAGCATTTAATAAACAACCAGTGAGAGATATATAGTACAATTCAACAATACATAAAATCAGAGTTGTAGACTTGGCAGGAAATAAAAATATTGTCTAGTTCAGACCCTCATTCTATAGACAATAAAATTGAAGCCCATAGAAGTTAAATGAACCAAGGTCACACAGCTTGTTAGTGTCAAAGCAAATCAACTTCATGGGTATTTATTGATAATTGTTACATGATTAATTCAACTTTGTGATTATTCTTAGTAGTCTGGTTTCCTCATACCTTTTGTTAAGAGGCTTATAATCTACTCAAACCATACATGAAGTGAAGTGTTATATAAAATGAGAATGTTAGCATTTGATTATAAGCCTGATGAATAGTTTCATATATTATCTATTTACTAGTGATTTCAAAATTTATAGCTCCAGAGGACCTTTATGAGTTTCTAACCCATAAATCCTACTTTGAATATTTGACATTTACACTTTACTGTGCCACAGGTATTTCAAAGTAAGTATGCTCAACATTCAATTCATAATGCCACCCTTGCATTTAGCTTTTCCACTACAAACATACACTTATGAGCACTTATAAACAAAACATAATACATTTATTTATTTTTCCAGAGCACTTATAAACAAAACATAATACATTTGTTTAAGATAGCATTTTAAACCTGGGGTACATGCTTATTTTTGGTTTGTTTATTTGAAGCTTCGGCTTACCTAGTAACTAAGTATTTTTTCTTATGTTCAATAAATCCTAATGCTTCCCAGTTTGATTCTCATAAGAGCAGTTATCAATATAAGTAGGTTTATAGACCCAAAGAAGGGAGAAAAAGCAGGGAAGAAAGGTGTAAGAACACCAAAGAAGGGGAGGGGAATCCCACTCAATCAGGTACTAGTTGTTTGCCTTCTTTCTGGAGATGTTTTTGAGTTGCTTTTGCTTAGATTAATATATGCTTCAGTCCAATGTCTCCTTACAGGTTCTATAAGGAAAATACAAATTCTCATTAGAAAAAATCCCTTAAAATAAGATATAGCCTTGAGTTGCCTATGTACATGCAGTTGCAATTGCTATGTATAGATGATCATCATCCTATTTTGTCTAACAATTAAAAAAATGAGCCTCCTGAGCCTTCTGTTTTTTTTTTCTAACAAAGTAATTGTGTTATTTAAAAACTTTGGAGGAAGGTAAGTGTGGGATTCATACGCTCTCTTTGGGAAATTGGTATCTTAACCTAGCGGAGTACAAAAACGAAATATGTATCATTTTTTGAGTTCCTGCCATGGCTTCATACGTTAGATACATTTTACATTCAACTCACTTTAATCATGTCTCCTGTGTGAGAAGAAAATATTCTCATCCCCTCAGATGAGGAAATGGAGATGGAGTGAATAACCCCCAAATCACCTAGCCAGTAAATTGTAGTAAGGGATATAATTCATTTGTCCCATCTAAAGGCTAATGTTGACAATGGCCTCACTAAAAAGGTAGAAATGTTATGTTTTTAGGGTTATGAATAGTTAGACATCAACTTCAGGTGAGTTCATGCCCTTTACTGCAAACTCTAAATTGGTAAAAGTGTCAAGTTAGATGCAAGGGTAAGGGTTATTAAGGCAAGGTACTTGATCAAACGGACAGTTAAAACTGATCCTGCAAACAGGGAAGTCATGAGTTGTATGAGGGAGAGTACACTGCAAAGTTCATTGTTTCGAAGAGTTCTTGAGGAAAAAGTGCCAGTTTTACTCTAGAAATTCTATGCACCAGTAGAATCTGTTCTTAAAGCTATTCCTTTTGGGATTAAAACATCAGGAACTATGTAAAGGAACTATTATCTACTGTAATAAACTTGCATTTTATCAATGAAAGAATATAAACACGTATTTGTAGACAAAGTTGTTTCTTCTGGTCATAGATGAACTAATATGAAGGATTTATGTTTAGAATTACACAACCTTATAATAAGGAGGTAAATTACCCTCAAACTTTGATACACCTTAAGGATTCCCACTATAATATATGCCTATGTCATCAGGTGACTCCTAGCTTAAGCTGAAACACTTTTGATACTGGTATACTCACTAACTCAAAAAAAAAAAAAAAAAGCTCTTTCTATTATGAAAGATTTGAATTTCCATTAATATTTTTGGTATTAAGCTATATCAATTTATTCATGAACTTTTCCCATTTTGGCACTTTTTTCCTTCTGAAGCTACAGAGATGTTCACAGTTTTTGAATTGTTTTAGAATTCCAAAACTATTTTATAACTAGATAACTATTTTATAAAAGTTTCCTGGCCTTAGCTTGAAAACTACTAAACAAGAGGGACCAAGGCAGGTCAGGAATGTGCAATTAAAAAAAAAATGTCACAGATGATTTCAGGATGAAGCTGGTTTAAGTTGTGATTTTTGGTTCTCTTTCTCTGTCCCACTCAGTCTTTGTGAAAACTGTACTCATCTTGATTCAGTCTTCTCATGTCACTGAGCCAGAGAGGTTATGCTGCTGGCTGGGGTGATGATCCCATTTACCAATTAAAATTTAGTTTGCTGCCCTGACTGGTGTGGCTCAGTTTCTTGAGCATCGTCCCACGAAGCAAAAGGTCTCCTGTTCGATTCTGAGATCAGGGAACATGCCTGGATTGCAAGTTTGGTCCTGGTGGGGGCGGGGGGATATGAGAGGCAATGAATTGATTTTTCTCTCTCACATTGATCTTTCTCTCCCCCTTCTTCTCCCTCCCTTCCCCTGTCTCTGAAAATAAAAGAAATAAAATCTTTTAAAAATTGGTTTGCTCCTCCATATAAAGGAAGTGAGGATTATGGATACTGTTTCCATCTCTGCAATGAAAATGAAAAGAAATATATAGTAATTCAATAAAGGCAGGCCCACCAAAGACTCAGAGCCACTCAAGGTAAAACTTTGAATAAATCTATTAGGTAAATAATCCCATTCAGTTGTGCAGTGGTTGGGGAGAAGAACAACATAAAATGAATAGTGGAAAAAAGAATAAATACAACTATATTCTCATTTATGTGTAAATATGTGTGTATGTGTGTGTGTGTATATATATATATATAGTTATAAACAATTACATTTTTTCACTCAGTTTTCATATATATTGTCTATAAGGAGCATTAATGGTTTTTAATGATGTGATTTAGTTCATAGGTATTCAGACCAAAAGGAGTTTTGGTCTTAGCAAGAGTCCAGAACTAGAAAACCATCACTTACTTTGGGCTATAAGTAGAAAATTCAATGGAATTAAATCAGCTAGGTTGAATAGGCTTTGTATTTTCTGGTTGGTCTGGGAGTGCTCAAAACTTGAACATGATTTTCTTTATCTTTTACTTTTTAAACAATTACTTTACTGTTTTTCTATTACAGTTGTCTGCATCGTCTCCCCTCCCCTCCCCAAACCCCTTCCAACCCCACCTCCCTTCCCTGCCTCCCTCCTCCCCCTTGGTTCTGTCCATGTGTCCTCTATAATGGTTCCTGAAGACCCATCTCCCCAATGTCCCCTTCACCCTCCCCTCTGGCCACAGTCACACTGTTGTTAATTTCAACGTCTCTGGTTAAGATTTTCTTGCTTATTTCTTTTGTTGATTATGTTCCAGTTAAAGGTGAGATCATATGGTATTTGTCCATCACCACTTGGCCTACTTCACTTAAAATAATGCTCTCCAGTTCCATCCATGCTGTTGCCAAGGGTATAAGCTCCTTCTTCCTCTCTGCTGCATAGAATTCCATGTGTAAATGTACCATAGTTTCTTGATCCACTCATTCGCTGATGGGCACTACGGTTGCTTCTAGCAGTCGGCTACTGTGAATTGTGCTGCTATGAACATTGGAATGCATAGGTTATTTTGGATTGGTGTTTCAGGGCTCTTAGGGCATAATCCCAGTAGTGGAATTGCTGGGTTGAACGGCAGTTCCATTTTTAGTTTTCTGAGGAAATTCCATACTGTTTTCCACAGTGGCTACACAAGTCTGCATTCCCACCAACAGTGCACTAGGGTTCCCCTTTCTCCACATCCCCTCCAACAATTATCTGTTGCTGTGTTGATGATGGCCATTCTGACTGGTGTGAGGTGATATCTCATTGTGGTTTTAATTTGCATCTCTCTGATGGCTAATGATGCTGAGCACTTTTTCATATGTTTCTGGGCCCTCTGTATGTCCTCTTTCGAGAAGTGTCTGTTCATGTCTTTTGCCCATTTTTTTAATTGGGTTTTTTGTCTTCCTGGAGTGGAGTCATAAGAGTTCTTTATATATTTTGGAGATCAAACCCTTGTCTGAGGTATCATTGGCAAATATGTTTTCCCATACTGTTATTCTCTTTTTATTTTAATACTGTTTTCTTTAGCCCCATAGAAACTCTTTATGTTGAGAAGGTCCCATTTGTTTATTCTTTCCTTTATGTCCCTTGCTCTAGGGGACATATCATTGAAGATGCTGCTGCATGGGATGCCTGAGATTTTCCTGCCGATGTTTTTCTCTAGGACTTTTATGGTTTCAGGGCTTCTATTTAAGTCTTTTATTCACCTTGAATTTATTTTTGTGTGTAGTGTAAGTTGGTGCTCGAGTTTCATTTTTTTTGCACGATGCCGTCCAGATTTCCCAACACCATTTGTTCAAGAGGCTATTTTTATTCCATTTTATGATTCCACCCCCTTTGTTGAAGATTAATTGCTCATAGAGACTCGGGTTTATTTCTGGGCTCTCTATTCTGTTCCATTGGTCTATCCGTCTGTTTTTATGCCAGTACCAGGCTGTTTTGATTACAGTGGCCTTTAGAGTTTGATATCAGGAATTGTGATCCCTCCTGTTTTTCTCTTCTTTATCAAAATTGCAGCTGATATTTGGGATTGTTTATGGTTCAGTATAAATTTTTGAAGTGTTTTATCTATATCTGTAAAATATGTCATTGGTACTTTGATAAGGATTGCGTTGAATCTATAAATTGCTTTGGGTAGTATGAACATTTTGATGATGTTGATTCTTCCAATCCATGAGCACAGTATATGTTTCCATTTGTTTGTGTCCCTCATGATTTCTTTTTTCAGTGTTGTGTAGTTTTCTGAGTACAGGTCTTTTACCTCCTTGGTTAGGTTTATTCCCAGGTATTTTTTTTTTGTTGTTGCTATATCAAATGGGATTTTTCCCCTGAGTTCTGCTTCTGCTGTTTCACTCTTGGTATACAAAAATGCCTTTGATTTCTGGATATTGACTTTGTATCCCGCTGCTTTGCCAAATTCAATTATTAGGTCAAGTAGTTTTTTGACAGAGTCTATAGGATTTTCAACTATCATATTGTCTGAAAACAATGACAGTTTTGTTTCGTCCTTTCCAGTTTGGATGCCTTTGATTTCCTCTTCTTGTCTGACTACTATGGCTAAAACTTCCAGAATTATGTTGAATACAAGTAGTGATAGTGGACAACCTTGTCTTGTTCCTGATCTTAGTGGGAAAGATTTTAATTTTTGCCCATTGACTATAATGTTGGCTGTAGGTTTCTCATATACGACCTTTATTATGTTGAGGAATGCTCCCTCTATTCCCACTTTGCTAAGTGTTTTTATCATAAATGTATTCTCTACCTTATCGAATACTTTTTCTGCATCTATTGATATGATCATTTGATTTTTGTCTTTGCTTTTCTTCACGTGATGTATTATGTCTATTGTTTTGCGAATATCGTACCATCCTTGCATCACTGGGATGAATCCCACTTGGTCATGGTGTATAATCTTTTTTATGTAATGCTGGATGCAGTTTGCCAATATTTTGTTGAGGATATTAGCATCAATGTTCATCAGCGATATTGGCCTGAAGTTTTCTTTCTTTGTTGTGTCTTTTTCTGGTTTTGGGATTAGGATGATGCTAGCATCATAAAAAGAGTTTGGGAGTCCTCCATCATTTTGGACCTTTTGGAATAGTCTGGAAAGGATATGTGTTAGTTCTTTCTTGAATGCTTTGTAGAATTCTCCTGTGAAACCATCTGGTCCAGGTCTTTTATGTGTCCGGGTTTTTTTTTTTTTTTTTTTTTATTACTGCTTCAATTTCATCTACTGTTGTTAGTAGGTTCAGGCTTTCTGCTTCTTTTTGAGTTTTGGAAGATTATATTTTTCTAAAAATTTGTCCATTTTACCTAGGTTTTTGTATTTCTTGGCATACAGTTCTTCATAGTAGTGTCTTACAATCCTTTGTATTTCTGTGGCATCAGTTGTAATGTCTCCTCTTTCATTTCTGATTGAGTTTATTTGGGTCTTCTCTCTTTTTTCTTGATGAGCCTGCTTAAAGGCTTGTCGATTTGTTTATCTTTTCGAAGAACCAGCTTTTGGATTCATTGATCCTTAGAATTGTGCATTTAGTTTCTATGTCATTTAATTCTGCTCTGATCTTGGTTATTGCCTTCCTTCTACTTGCAATGGGTTGCCTTTGTTGTTGTTCCTTGAGTTCTTGTAGGCATAGGGTTAGTTTTTTTGTTTGAAATGTTTCTATGTTTTTAGGTAGGCCTGTATCGCTATGAACTTCCCTCTCAGGACTGCCTTCACTGAGTCCCATAAGTTTTGGATGGCTGTAAGTTCATTTTCATTTGTTTTGTGAAACTTTTTGATTTCTTCCCTAATCCCGTCTTTAAGCCGTTGGGTGTTTACTAGCACGCTATTCAGTCTCCATGATTTTAAGTGTTTTGAGGTTTTTTTCTTTTTGGTTGGTTTCTAATTTCAACCCCTTGTGGTCAGAGAAAATACTTGATATGATTTCAATTTTCTTGAATTTGCTGACGCTTGTTTTGTGTCCTATCTTATGGTCTGTGTTTGAAAATGTTCCCTGTGCATTTGAAAAGAATGTGTATGTAGCTTCTTTGGGGTGAAAGACTCTATATATATCAGTTAAGTCCATTTTTTCTAGGGAATTGTTCAGTGCCACAATATCTTTGTTGATATTTTGTTTGGAAGATCTGTCCATTTTGGACAGTGAGGGGTTGAAGTCCCCTACTATAATTGTGTTACTATCAATATCTTTCTTGAAGTCCTCCAAGATTTTCTTTATGTATTTGGGTGTTCCTATGTTGGGTGCATATATATTTACAATGTTTATGTCTTCTTGGTGGATTCTTCCCTTGAGTATTATGAAGTGTCCTTTTGGGTCTCTCTTTCTGGCCCTTTTTTTGACGTCTATTTTGTCTGATAGGAGAATTGCTACCCCGGCTCTTTTTCCTGTCCATTTGCTTGGAAAACTTGTTTCCAGACCTTCACTTTCAGTCTGTGTAGGTCTTTTGTCCTGAGGTGGGTCTCTTGTAGGCACCATATCTGTGGGTTGTGCTTTCTTATTCATTCAGCTATTTTATCTCTTTAATTGGAGCATTTAATCCATTTACGTATAAGGTTATTATTGATAGGTACGTATTCATTGACATTTTTTTTTGTACCTCTGTTCCTCTCTCTCGCTCTTCTCCTTCCTTTCCTTAAAGCAGCCCCTTTAGCATCTGTTGCAGAGCTGATTTGGTGGAGGCATATCCTTTTAGTCTTCTTTTGTCTTGGAAGCTCCTTTTTTGGCCTTCTATCTTTATTAAGAGCCTTGTTGGGTAAAGTACCCTTGGTTACAAGCCTCTGGTTTTTATTACTTGGAATATTTTTTGCCATTCTCTTCTGGCTTGGAGTGTTTCCTTTGAGAAGTCATCTGCTAACCTTATCGGTGCTCTCTTGTATGTTACTTCCTGTTTCTGCCTCGCTGCCTTTAAGATTCTCTCTTTGTTTTGGAATTTTGCCATTTTAATGATGATGTGTCTTGAAGTGGGCCTGTTTGGGTTCCTTTTGATTGGGACTCTCTGTGTTTCTTGGATTTGTGTGGATTTTTCTCTCATCAGATTAGGGAAGTTTTCTATCATTGTTTTTCCAACCATGTTTTCTATCCCTTGCTCTTCTTTTTCTCCTTCTGCTATCCCTATTATATGGATATTATTACGTTTCATGTTGTACTGCATTTTCCTTAATCCCTCTTCATTCTGTCTGAGCCTCTTTTCCTTTTCTTGCTCTCTCTGGGTGTTTTTGCTGCCTTGTCTTCCAGCTCACTGATCCTATCCTCTGCTTCATTGAGCCTGCTTTTGATTCCCTCTATTGTGTTCTTCAGTTCAGATATTGTATTCTTCATTTCCTCTTGGCCCTTTTGGATAGTTTCTATTTCCTTTTTCATGTTGACATAGTTTTCAGTAAGTTCATTATATTTTCCCTGTAGTTTCTGGTACTTTTCTGTGAGCTCATTGAGCTTCTCGAGCTTCTTGAGCTTCCTGATAACCAATGCTTTGAACTCAATATCTGATAGTTGGTTTACCTCTGTTACATTTATCATTCTTTCTAGGGTCTCCTCCTTTCCTTTCATTTGGGGATTGTTTCTTTGTCTACCCATTGTTTGTGGGATTCTTCTTGCTAGCCTGTTTCTTAAATTTATCTGTCAAGTTCTCTGAAGTAGCGAAGTTAATTTTGTTTCACTGTCTCTGTTTTTTGGGCTGACCCATGTCTGGGTCTAACTCCGTTCTCTTCACAGCTTCAGGTTTTACTGTCTCACCATCTGATCATTCAATTTCCCCCGTAATCTTGGTGACCAATCTTCATATATGCTGGAATACTGTTGGGTGTTCGCTCTGTTCCTCAGAAAATCGGGTAGGGGTTTCACCTGTGGGCAGGAGGAAGTGGACCCTGCTCCCTCATCTCCCTGCCATTTTTTCTCTCTCATTTGGTCCATTTTTTTTCTCAGTGTGCCTGTTACTTTAAGGGGCAGAGCTTTAGGTGTTCACCAGGGTGAGGTAACCCACATCGTTGTGTTGTGATGCTGTCTGTGGGGGCGGGGCCTGAGATAACTGTGGCGCTTGCTCTGTTCTCCACACTTCCCCAGCTACCCACAAACAAGTTGATCCCATCTTTGCTGGCTCTGGGGTGAGTGGGCAGGCCTGCACAGTTCCAAGTCCCTGTGGGTCTCTCCAGCGAACTCTCCTGTGAGGCCAGGTGTTCCTCCCACTGCCGCCTCAACCCCCCACAGGTGTATTCAATCGTTGATTTAAGTCTTTATTTCCCTGTGTTGGTGGGCTACGCAGTTTGTTCAACCCCCTAGCTTTTTCTCCTAGTTTATCTGCGCACTTATGAGGGACCACGTGGTCCTTCAGTCTCAGCCCCAGTTTCGCCGAGTGTGCCCGCTGTGTTTTGGCCAGGCACTCCCGCCACGGGCTTCTCTGGGAAGCTGGAGAATTGCCGGTACCGCTCCACAAACCATCTTGCTGAGCGTTCCCCACCCGGTTCCGCCCTGCTTACCGGTCTGGATGAACGTGTCTTCTTTAACTCCTTAGTTGTTGGACTTCCACTCAGTTCAGTTTTCTGTCAGATCTGGCTGTTTTTGTTTTTTAAATTTCTTTTTTTTCTCTTTTGGTTGTGAGAGGAGGCATAGTGTGTCTACCTATGCCTCCATCTTGGCCAGAAGTTCCTGCTTTTGTTTTATAGAATTTAGTTCCTTCACTTTTAAAGTAATTGCTGATAGGAATAAAATTACTAATTCTATCTTATTGTTTTTGGCCATTTTGTAATTCGTTTTCATCTTTAATTTATTCTTTTGTTTTCTTCCTTTGTGAATTGATGATATTCCATGGTGATATGATTTCATTCCCATGTTTGTAATTGTGGATTTACTATAGATATTTGCTTTTTAATAACTGTGAGGTATGGAACAGTCTACTCCTACACCTACATGTGGTGCATAAAAACTACGGAGTGTTATCTCAGGAGCGAGCAGGCCCAATCCCATACAAGGTCCCCCAGCCCAGCGTTCCAGTGCCAGGATGAAAGTTGTACAACTTCTGGCTATGTAAACCTCTGGGGATTGAATTGGTGAAAGAAACTGGTCGAGCCTCAAGCAGTTCCTCTTAAAGAACCCACACTCAGACTCACCTACACAGACTCACTCCTCTGAGTTCCAGCACCAGGTTGGAAGCTTGAAGGGCACCAGTGGCATACTGGGAGAGGCTGAAGTGTCTGACATTGGGGTGAGCCCAGAGCCACAGATCCAGCAGACTGGTGCTGTGGCAGTGATTTCCATATGCGTGTTAACATGTAGTCATGAGAATTTACGTGTTTTGAGCGCAGCTCCGTGTAATTCCCATGTAGGCAAGTGTGGATCGTATCTGTGGAATGGGAACTCTCTAATAGGAATTTGGCAAAGATGTATCTTAAAAAATTCTGGTTTTCTGAGCCCTGCATATTATATTAACCTGGTCCTGTCTGCCACCGGACCTGAATTTACATCCTAATGCCCTACTAATGAGTAAAACTATGCCTGTTCTGCTTAATCCCATGAATAATCAATCCAATGTAAATATGTCCTAAAGCCTCTAATAAAAACTCCGGCAAAACTAACCACGAGGGCTTTTTCCCAAGATGGAGGTGGTGGTAAAGACCCGTGGCTGCCGGATTCTCATCTCCAAGCATGCCTCTGGGTAAGATTGATTCACGCGATTGGGGCGCCCCCCACCCCACGGATTTTGCGGGTCGAAATCCGTGACATGGTGCCATATTTTATACTTTATCAACCTGGTTAACACTGTTTGACCCACCTTGGAGGTCCCCAGAGACTCTGCCCTACTCAATTTTCAGGGCGACCCAATCTGCTTTACAACTTCCTAAATCCTTTCAAACAAGCAACAACCGGCCTCAGGGAGCTCCAGGATGGGCACTAATAGCAGCCAGATTAGCTTCATAGCTTGACTTCACCCGGAAATCTCCAAGCCCAGCATAAGTAGCAGCCTTCTCAGATTGCTTTATAGTTCAGGATGGGTGGTTCTGGGCAAGGCACAGATGGGGATTCACCAAAACACAGGTGCAGGTGACACCTGGGAAACCCCAAGGCCACTGAGCCCAGTGGACAGGTACAAACCACTTAAGAACATTGCCACCCTGCTCCTACACAACTGATCCTCCACAGAGGGCAGACATTGGTGGTAAGTGGACACAGCCAATCTTTTCAGCTGACTGGCCTGGGACAATCCTTCCCATTGATCTTCTAATAGCAACCAAGGTTCAGTTATAAGGGGAGAGAGGAGTACTCAGCTCACCCTAAGAGTGTTCCTCGAGTACCCATCTTGGGTGATAGGGAAGGCTGTGTCATTGGACCCTACTGGACACCTGCTACATTAGGGCATACTACAAAGACATGGGGTCAAAATAGCTCTAACTAATACATAGAAATAAACACAGAAAGGCTGCCAAAATGAGCAAAGAAACATGGCCCAAATGAAGGTACAGATCAAAACTCCAGAATAAGAACTAAACAAAATGAAGATGAACAATCTATTAGATGCAGAGTTCAAAACACTGGTTATAAAAATGCTTAAGGAACTTAGGACCTCAGCAGAGGTCCAGTCAGAAACAAAGAATTCTCTAACTGAAATAAAGAACAATATACAGGGAAACAACAGTAGAGTGGATGAAGCTGAGAATCAAATCAATGATTTGGAATATAAGGAAGCAAAAAGCAACCAATAAAAACAACAAGAAAAATCAGAATCCAAAAAATAATAAGGGTAGTATAAACAGCCTGTGGGAACATTCACTTCATAGGGGAGCCAGAAGAAAAGAGCAAAAAAATGGACATCTATGAGAAGACCAAAAGAAAGAAAGGTGATTGTGAGAAGAGAAAGGGAAATAGAGCTTATACTGGTAATGTATTAAAAAAGGAAAATGGAAAAAGGAACACAGAAAGATAACAAAAATAATAGGAGAGAATAATGGAGCAGCAAGGTAATCAAATATAAGAGTATATTAGGAGATATGAAAGAAAAAAATAGGGCACTAAAAATAAAAAAAAACAGATCAAATAAAAAAATCTATGAAAAAGAAAAAATAGGGAAAATAATAAACAAAGAACCAAGTGGATTCATCTCAGCAGAGTTTAGATCTTGTCTGCTGGTTTAGATCCTGTCGCTTTAGAAACTACTCTGATGTCTTGAGTCTGGTCTAAGCCAATGTCAGGTGCTGTCCACATCTGGCCCTAGGCAGTCTTTTAGAAGTTGTAAGTGATTCACAGTGTGTGGTTGATCCCTCCATTATTGGCTGCTTTCAGGATGGGCCAAGTTGCTCTACAAAGCTGGCTTTTATCAGCACTGGGTCCAGGATTGTGTCAGCAAATGTCCCAAGTCACCGCCAGATCTTCTTCTGCCTGTCTCTGCCCGCTGATCTGCTGTCAATCTCAGACTAGTCATAGACCTTACTATATTTGAGAGGGCTTCTGGTGGAAATGGTGCTATGATTACTGAATGTTCATGGCAGGTGCCTTTCAGACATCAGGAAAAATAGTGGGTGTTTTTCCACTTCCCAAAGTCAATAATCTGAGTCTCTCCAGGATTATTTGCTTATACTTGGTAGGGCAGGGCTTCTAGTAGTCCCCCAGAGCCCAGATTTTGGGTCTGAAGGATGCCAGGAAGGAGTTTCTGTGGCTCTCCCACGAGGGAGAAGCACCAGTCTGTTTCCCAGGAAAGTGTATGGATTAGCATTACCCTACAGCTAGTTTCTAAGAACACCCGAGTCTTTTTATGTTGCTGTCTCCTCAAGTGTAAAGATGCAAGATGGGAGAAAAAAAGAAAAATACAAACAAAAAACAAAACACTAAGACAGAGCAAAAATGAAAAAGGAACAAAAATAGGTACAGGGTAGAATGAACAAGTTTTCAGAGGTTGTGGTGAGGGGATTTCCAGAGGGTGGGTGAGCGATGTCCCACAGGGTAAGGTAATTGATTTTCCCCTGGGAAGGGCTAATTCTTCTCAAGAAAGATGGCTACTATGGAGCAAGGTATATCTTGGCCCCCAAAATCCCACAGCTACTCTCCCAAGTCTCTCCACAGTGCCTCCTACCCCAGACTTTCCTTGTGGGACTCCAGTCCATGCAGCCCTACCTCCATGGGAGCCCAAGGTGAGCAGCCACAAACACAAAACCTATGCTTTGCACCTTTAAGAAAAAAAAAAAAAAAAAAAAAAAAAAAGATGATGTTGGATTTGTCTTCAATTGTTTTTATCTCTTCCAAGCAGAGAGAGCCCCCACTGTGCAGACTCCTCAATCTCCTGATCTGGATGCTCTGGGAATTTCCTTTGTGTGGGTTATGTGGACTCTCCTGTTGCATTTGGGTCCTGATTGTTACTGGCCCATTTGTTGGTGGGAACTCCTCTCTAGCTGGCTGACTACAAGGTTCAACCTCTACCACATCTACCTCTGCCTTGAGAGGGCTTGTAGGTGTGGGTTGGATTCCCAGTCAGAGCAAGTATAGGAGGCAACTTATCAATGTTTTGCCCCCACATAATGCTTCTCTCTCTCCCAAGTCAATAGAATATATCCTGCATGCATTGTCTTCTTTCAACTGTCATCCAAATGCAGTCAGGAAAGGGATGGAGGAGTCTAGCAGCAAAACTAGAACATGCAATGATGGTGGGGCCCTCATGTTTCTCACTCCATTGAGTATCAGCCTTGGGCTCTTGCCCTGTGCTCCTACTGTAGTGTCTATAGCCACAGCCTCCTCAGCCCCCTCTCTCTGCCCCCGGCACTCCTGGATCCTTGGTCAATTTGCAGCCTCCTCAGTCACAATCTTTCCAGCTCATGGTTCCAGCATCTCTCAGAGTCAGGGAAGTGACAGCCTCCTGCCTGGCAAATACCACAATCCTCAGACCCTGGCTTCTGGCAACAAGTTGTGTGGCCCTGTCAGGCATGGAGAGCGTGGAGGCAAGGACAGGTGCCGAAACATGGCTGGTCTGTCTGCTTCTTCCCTAGGAGGATTTTGTAAATTTCACAAAATTGGTGCATACACTCCAAACCTGCACAGCAAGAAGTGCCAGGCTGGGCAGCAGTGGTAGCAGCAACTCTGCCTGGAAAGCCTGGACCCCCAGCCAGAACTCCTGCACAGATGGACATATACTCTCACATCCACACACATGCATGCACACTCACCCACAAACACCCTCACTCACACATGCTCTCACACTCAACTAGATTTTCAAGTTTGATTGGAGTAGTCTAGCTACAAGACTGTTCTAGGTTTGGGAGCAAGTAGAGAACTTCCAACTACTCTGCAACCATCTTGAAACTCCTCACATTTTTCCATATGTCTTGTTTTGCATGGTTATCTACGTGGTGAATTACTGTATGCATTTCTGTTAGATTTTTTAATCAATAGATTGGTCATATTTCCAAAATTAATATTTATTATTGGAATGTTTCCAGTTTCACTGATTTATATTGTTCAATTATACAAATAAACCGCAATTAATGTACTGATTCTGCTGAAGGACATATACTTGTCTGAGTATACATGAGTATATATGGAAACATATAGAAACACATATATACATACACATTCACTGAAAACATACTTTTTTATTACTTTATTGTTCTTCAGTTACAGATGTCTGCATTTTCTCTGCTCCTCTTACCCTCACCCCATCCAAATCCACTTCCCTCCCTGCTTACACACTCCCCTTTAGTTTTGTCTATGTGTCCTTTATAGTAGTTCCTGAAAACCCTTCTCCCCACAGTCACCTTCCCCCTCCTCTCTGGCTATTATTAGATTGTTCTTAATTTCAACGTTTCTGGTTCTATTTTCCTTAATTTTTTCTTTTGTTGATTATGTTCCAGTTAAAGGCGAGATCATATGGTATTTGTCCCTCACTGCCTGGCTTAGTTCACTTAGCATAATGCTCTCTAGTTCCATCCATGCTGTTGCAAAGGGTATAAGCTCCCTCTTTCTCTCTGCTGCATGGAATTCCATTGTGTAAATGTACCACAGTTTCTTGATCCATCATTCGCTGATGGGCACTATGGTTGCTTCCAGCACTTGACTATTGTAAATTGTGCTGCTATGAACATTGGGTTGCATAGCTTCTTTTGGATTGGAGTTTCAGGGCTCTTAGGGTATAATCCCAGCAGTGGAATTGCTGGGTTGAAAGGCAGTTCCATTTTTAGTTTTCTGAGGAAATTCCATACTGTTTTCCACAGTGGCTGCACCAGTCTGCATTCCCACCAACAGTGCACTAGGGTTCCCTTTTCACCCTATCCTCTCCAACACTTGTTTGTTGCTTTGTTCATGATGGCCATTCTGACTGGTGTGAGGTGGTATCTCATTGTGGTTTTAATTTGCATCTCTCTGATAGCTAGCGATGCTGAGCATCTTTTCATATGTTTCTGGGCCCTCTGTATGTCCTCCTTGGAGAAGTGTCTATTCAAGTCTTTTGCCCATTTTTTAATTGGGTTTTTTGTCTTCCTGTTTTATTGATTTTTTTTTTGTTTTATTGATTTGTCAATATTGTACTATCCTTGTATCCCTGGGTGACTCCTACTTGATCATGGTATATGGCCTTTTATTTATTGCTGGATGTGGTTTTCCAATATCTTGATGATTTTGGCATCTATGTTCATCAGTGATATTGGCCTATAGTTTTATTTCTTTGTTCTGTGTTTTTCTGGTTTTGGAATTAGGATAAAGTCTTCATAAAAAAAAAAAAAGTTTAGGAGTCTTCCCTCTTCTTGGATTTTTTGGAATAATCTGAGAAAAATAAGAGTTAGCTTTTCCTTAAATGTTTTGTGAAATTCTCCTGTGAAACCATCCAGTCCAGGGCTTTTGTGTGCTAGGAGTTTTTTATTTCACTGGCTATTGTTGGTCTGTTCTGGATTTCTGCTTTTCTTCATTCATTTTGGGGAAATTACATTTTTCTGTAGATCCATCCATTTCACCCTGGTTTTCAAATATCTTGTGATATAGTTCTTCATAATAGTTTATCACAAATCTTTGTATTTCTCTGGTATCAGTTGTAATCTCTCCTCTTTCATTTCTGATTTTGTTTATTTGAGTCCTCTCTTTTCTTGATGAGTCTGCATAAAGACTTGTTTATTTTGTTTATCTTTTTGAACAGCAGCTCTTGGATTGATTAATCCTTTTTATTGTTCTTTTAGTCTCTATGTCATTTAATTTTGCTCTGATCTTGGTTATTTCCTTTCATCTATTCACTCTGGACTTTGCTTGTTTGTGTTCCTCCAGTTCTTGTAGATGTAGGGTTAGGTTGTTTATTTGAAATGTTTCTGTTTTTTAAGTAAGCCTGTTTTGCTATGAACTTCCCTCTCATTACTGCTTTTGCTATATCCCATAAATTCTGGACTGTTGTGAGTTCATTTTCATTTGTTTCCAGAAACTTTTTTATTTTATCCTTGATCTCATTATTAACCCATTCATTGTTTTATAGCATGCTATTCAATCTCCATTTGTTTGAGTGTTTTTTGAATTTTTTCCTTAATGTTGGTTTTTAGTTTCAGGCCCCTATGTTCCAAGAAAATGCTTGATATGATTTCAATTTTCTGGAATTTGTTGAGGCTTGTTTTGTGCCCTATCACATGGTCTATCTTTGAAAATGTCCCATGTGCATTTGAAAAGAATGTGTATTTTTCTTCTTTGGGATGAAACGTTCTATATACATCTTTTAAGTCCATTTGATCTAGGACATTGTTCAATGCTACAATTGTTTGGAAGATCTATCCATTTTTGACAGTGGGTTGTTAAAATCCCCTAGGATAAGGGTGTTGGTGTCTACATATTTCTTGAAGTCCTCTGAGATTTTTCTTATATATTTGAGTGCTCGTATACTGGATGCATATCTTTTTATAATGTTTATGTCTTCTTGATGGATTCTTCCTTTGAGTATTATGAAGTATCCTTCAGTGTCTCTTTTTAAGGCCTTTGTTTTGAAGTATAGTTTGTGTGATATAAGTTTTTCTCCCCCAGCTGTTTTTCCTGTCCATTTGATTGGAATATTTTTTCCAACCCTTCACTTTCAGTCTGTGTAGGTCTTTTATCCTGAGTTGGGTCTCTTGTAGGCAGGATTTTTGCAAGTCATGTTTTCTTACCCATTAAGCTACCCTATGTCTTTTGATTGGAGTATTTAACCATTAACATTTTAGGTTATTATTGATAGGTACTTATTCATTTTTCTCTGATTGTACCTATGCACCTCCCTTTCTCACTCTTTTTAATCATCTTCTTATAGCAGCCCTTTTAGCATATGTTGCAGTGGTGGTTTGGAGAAGGTAATTTCTTTCAGCCCTCTTTTGTCTGGGAAATTCCTTATTTTGCCTCCCATTTTAATTGAGAGACAAGAGTAGTCTTGGTTGCAGACCTTTGCTTGTCATTACTTGGAATATTTCTTGGCATTCTCTCCTGGCTTGCAGTGTTTCTGTTGAGAAATCAGTTGCTAGCCTATCAGAGCTCCATTGTGTGTTACTTCTTGCTCCTCCTTTGATGCTTTTAAAATTCTCTCTTTGCCTTGAAATTTGGCATTTTATTTTATTTAAGATTTTATTTTATTTTTAGAGAGAGGGGAAAGGAGGGAGAAAGAGAGGGAAACATCAATGTGTGGTTGCTTCTTGCGAGTCCCCTACAGGAAACTGGCCTGCAATTCAAGCTTGTTTCCTGACTGACAATTGAACCAGTGACCCTTTGATTCGTACGCCGGCACTCACTCCACTGAAACATACCAGCCAGGGCCAAAATTTGGCATTTTAATTATGATGTGTCTTGGAGTAGTCCTTTTTGAGTTCATCTTTATTGGGATCCTGTGTGCTTCCTGAACTTGTATTGTTTTTCTCATCTCCAAGTTTGGAAAGTTTTGTCATTACTATAACAAACAAGATGTCTATCTCTTGCTCCTTTTCTTCTCTTTCTGGTATTCCTGTGATTCAAGTGTTGTTGTACTTCATCTTGACTTGCTGTTCCCTTAAGCTATCTTAATATTTTTGAGTGTTTTTTTCATTCAACTGATCTACCTACATATTTTTTGTTTTTACTTTGTTTTCTAGCACAATAATTTGGTCCTCTGCTTCATCCAGTCTGCTTGTAATTCCTTTTACTGTGATTTTATTTCATAAATTGTATTCTTTGTTTCTTCCTGGTTCTTGTTTGTAGTTTCTATTTCCTTTTTCATACTGTTTTTATTCTCTCTCAGCTTTTTGTAGTTGTCTGTGAGTTCCTTGAGCATCCTTATAACCATTCTTTTGAATTCTATATATGATAGTTTGCTTGCCTTCATTTCATTTCATTCTTTTAGTAGGGAGTCTTCCATTCCTTTCAATCTCAGTTTCTTTCTTTGTCTCCCCATTTTAGGTGGATCTTTTAATTTATATCTGTTATTCCTGATGCTCTGCTTTGCTAGCTGTCTTTGCAGGGTGAACTTCTATGGTATGAGTTCTGTGGGACTCAGTGGTGTGGTTTCTTTGATCTCCTTGTCTGGATGCTCTAGGTTTGCCCTGTTTTTCTGTTTGAGTGAGCTCTCTTGTTGTGCTTGGGTTTTACCTGTTGGAGTTCCTTTTCTGGTGAATTCTTTCCTCCAGCAGTTTACTGGTATTCACAACTCCCACCTTATCTCTTATGTGATCAAGGGCTGGACAAAGGTGGAGTGGATTATGACAGTGGGAGAGTATTCTATGGGATTTAATGTACCTATAAGTAGAGCCTATTTAGGAGATCATTTGGAAAAGTACAGCAATAACTATGATATTTCACCCAACTAGCCACTTTTTTAATTAAAAAGTAAAAGAGATATAAGACTCTTGTTAGAGAGGAAAAAGAATATGAGATGATTCCAGAAATCAGAATGCTTATGTGAGGTTAGATGGTGAGATATAGTGAGAGAAAGAGATAGAAACTTGACATAGTTTGTGAGAGAATGAAGTTAACCACAACAGTAATAAAGCTTAGAAAGACAGTAAATTGGACCAAGACCAGGGAAGGGTGCTGTGCAGGAATGGGAACAACAATAACATGAAAAGAAATATATGATCTGAATAAAAAGAATAAAAAGTAAAAAGGCCAAGATTAGTGCATTATAGGAATATGAGTGAAGTGGAAGAAGAGAAATTAAAATGCAATATGAAAGGGAGAACAAAGAAAACAAGACAAAAATGAAATCAAACACACAAAACTACATAGAAGGAAGAGAAATAAAAAAAATAAAACAATAGTGACAAAAATAGTAAAAATAAAAAGTAAAAAATAAAATGCAAGTTCTGTAGGATAGCAAAGTATATTTTGTCTCTGCTGTTGTTGTTAGCCTTCTGACCTCTCTTTCTGGACCTATCTTACATCCTTTCACAGCTTCAGATCTGATTCTCTTACACTTACACGGAAGAAAAAGAAAAACAAACAAACAAAAAGACAGCTTTTTGCTGAGTTTAAACTCACTAAGTGGGTTCTGGTGTTCTTCCTGGATGCTACAGTCAGAGGCGGGGAACCCTCAGACTGCTGCACAGCCCCCCTGTCCATATGTGCCAGGCCAGCACCTTTAATCCATCTCATTGTGCCACCCTTTGATTAGTCCATAAGGTGTACAAAGCTGCAGCAATTTGCACTCCTCCTCCCTCTTTGCTGGTCTGGGCACTGTTCATGTGCAAAGTCCCTTCAGGGCAGTTTTTTTGCCCTATTAAATTAAGTCTCTCTGGGGACTACTATTCCTCTTAGCCCCTGCTGCCCCACTTTGACCAGTCCATGAAGCACTCTGATTTGGAGCATATCGTGCCCCTCCTCCTCCATCTTCACTGACACAGCCAAAGGGCATGTTCCTTAAATAGTGGCTGAGCATCTTTTTTTGAGCAAATTCCCTCTGTTTGCTCCAGCTGTTCTTAGCAAGTATCCAGCTTTTCACATAGCCCAACTCTCCGAACCAGTCCCAAGACTATCTGGGTCAGGGTCCACTGTGGCCCAACTTTTCTCCCATCTCCAGGTGTCACCCAGCTCCTCAATTTCTCTGATACTGTTCCAGCTGGCAACCACAGTCCCAGTGTGGAACACCACTTCTGTGTGTCTCCTACTCTGTCTTTATCCCCAATGATTTCAAATATCCAGGTCTCTCCAGGTGTGGTCCTGGTATCCCTGCTCTGGGAGGAGAGGGAGCTGTGAAGTTACAATTGCTGATCTGGCTCTCCTCCAAAGCTCCTGCAGCAGGTACCATCCCTGGCACCAGGCAGGGTACTGCAGCAGCTGCGGTCCCAGGGATGTTATCTTCCCTAAGCAATCGCCTTACCATCTGTTTCTCAACACCCTCTGCAATCTTTGACTTCCTATAAGCTGGGATTGCACTGGCTGTGCACTTTGATCTTCAGAAGATAGGCTATGTATTGGAGTTGGGTGCATGAACAAGTGGGTGGGTTCATCTCCCACCTAATTCATCACCATCTTTGATTTTCCCTCTGTCTTTTTTTTTTCTTGATGAGTCTAGTCAAAGGTTAGTCAATCTGCATTATCTTTTCAAAACTATCTATTGGTTTCATTAATCTTTTGTATTTTTGTTAATCTCTATGTCATTAATTTTACTGTAATCTTTATTATTTCCTTCTACTTACTTTGGGTTATGTTTGTTGTTTTTCTAACTATTTTATATGCAGGATTAGAGTACTTATATTATATTTTTTCCTATTTCTTGAAGTAGGCTTGTAATGCTATGATTTTCCCTCTCAAGACTACTTTGTTGTGTTCCATAAATTTTGAATTGTTTAGTGTTCACTTTTATTTCTTTCCATGTATTTTTTCCTTCCTTGATCTCACTGTTAACCCATTTATTTTTTAATAACATACTATTCAGCCTCCATGTGTTTGAATGTTTTTTTTCAGTTTTTTTTTTAAATTGTAGCTGATTTCTAGTTTTGTGCCTTTGTGATCCAAGAAGATACTTGATATGATTTCAATCTTCTTATATTTATTGACGCTTGCTTTGTGTTCTAATATGAGGTATACACTAAAAAATATTGCATGTGCACTTGAAAAGAATGTATGTTCTGTTGCTTTGGGGTAAAATGCTCTGAAGATACCAGTTAAATTAATTTGATTCAGTGTGTCATTTAAGTCTACCTTTTCTTTGTTGATTTTCTGTCTGCAAGATCTATCCATTGATGCCAATGGGGTGTTAAAATTTCCTGCTATGAAACTTCCGGCCAAGATGGAGGCGTAGGTAGACACACTGTGCCTTCTTGCACAACAAAAAGAGGAAAAAAAGCAATTTAAAAAACAAAAACAGCCATATCTGACAGAAAATTTAACTGAGTGGAAGTCTGACAACCAAGGAGTTAAAGAAGACATGTTCATCTAGACCTGTAAGTGGGGCGGAGCTGGGTGGAGAGTGCTCAGCGAGACGAAGTTTGTGGAGCAATACCAGCAATTCTCCAGCTGCCCAGAGAAGCCCCTGGTGGGCATGCCTGGGCAAAATGCAGTGGGCAAACTCGGCAAATCCAGGGCTGAAACTGGTGGACTGAGAGGTCCCTCATTAGCGCACAGATAAACTGGGAGGAAAAGCTGGGGAGCGGAACGGACTGCATGGTCCACCAACACAGGGAAATAAAGCCTCAAATCACCGATTGAAAACACCTGTGGGGGTTGAGGCGGTGGTGGGAAGAACTCCCAGCCTCACAGGAGAGTTCATTGGAGAGACCCACAGGGACTTGGAACTGTGCAGGCTCGCCCACTCACCCCGGAGTGAGCAAAGAAGGAACCAACTTGCTTGTGGGTAGCTGGGGAAGAGCAGAGAACAGAGCAAGTGCCATTCTTCTCTCAGGCCTCATCCCACACACAGCCTCAAAACACAATGACGTGGGTTTCCCCGCACCCACAGACAATGGCACAACACAACAATGGGGGTTACCCCACTCTGGTGAGCACCTAAGACTTCACCCCTTAAAGTAACAGGTGCACCGAGAAAAAGAAATGACCCAAATGAGAGAGAAAAAAGTGGTGGCGAGATAGGGGGGAGCAGAGTCCACTTCCTCCTGCCCACTGGTAAAACACCTAGCTGATTTTCTGAAGAACAGGCAAACACCCAAGAGTATTTCAGTATATATGAAGATTGGTGACCAAGATTAGAGGGGAAATTGAATCATCAGATGGTGAGACATTAAAACCTGAAGTTGTGAAGAGACCAGAGTTAGACCCAGACAAGGGTCAGCCCAAAAAACAGATACAGTACACAAACTTAACTTCCTTACTCCAGAGAACTTTCAGGGTGGGAGCAGGGAACACTGGTACACCTGCTGAATGAGGAAATCCACCAACAAGGGAACCACCAACACAAAACAACTGAAGAAGGTAAAAGAGGAAGTGGAACCCACAGTAAACTCAATCCTGGACCGAAAGGATAATACACCAATTGGTGGAGAAAGTACCCACAACAAACAACTTAATAGAAGTGAGAGAAGTCTCAAAACATTCACAAAGAAGAATCAGCTTCAACACAACCTGTCCACACCCTCACAACAGAATACAAGGTGTGGTGGGTAGAGTGACCCTCAGTTAACTAGCTGGAGGAAAGGACCCACCAAAGAAAGACTCAAACAAGCAAAACCCAAAGACATACAGAGAGTGAACATAAACAACAGTCCAAGACCAGTGAGCTCAGGATATTAAGGAGACTGCACCACTGAATCTCACAGATATTCTACCATAGAAGCTCATGCCATAAAGCCAGGGAGTCAAAACAGATCAATTTAAGAAACTGAGCTTAGCAAGAAGAGTCTCACAAAAATGGGAAGACAAAGAAACAATCCCCAAATGAAAGGAAAGGAGGAAGCCCCAGAAAGAATGATAAGTGAAACAGAGGCAAGCCAACTATCAGATATTGAGTTCAAAGCATTGGTAATCAGGAAGCTCGAGAAGCTCAAGAAGCTTGATGAGCTCACAGAAAATTACCAGAAAAAAAAAACAGGAAAACTACAATGAACTCACTGCAAACTATGTCAACATGAAAAAGAAAACAGAAACTATCCACAAGGGCCAAGAGGAACTGAAAAATACAACATCTGAACTGAAGAACACAATAGAAGGAATCAAAATCAGGCTCGATGAAGCAGAAGATCAGAATACCCAGCTGGAGGACAAGGTAGAAAAAAACACCCAAAAGAGCAAGAACAGGCAAGAAAGAATGAAGAGGTATTAGGAAAATGCAGGACAACATGAAACGTAATAATATCTGTATAATAGGGATACCAGAAGGAGAAGAAGAGGAGCAAGGGATAGAAAACCTGTTTGAAAAAGTAATGATGGAAAACTTCCCTAATCTGATGAGAGAAAAAGTCACACAAATCCAGGAAATACAGAGAGTCCTGATCAAAAGGAACGCAAACAGGCCCACTTCAAGACACATCATCATTAAAATGGCGAAATTCCAAGACAAAGAGAGAATCTTAAAGGAAGCGAGACAGAGACAGGAAGTAACATTCAAGGGAGCCCTGATAAGGTTAGCAGCTGACATCTCAATGGAAACGCTCTAAGCCAGAAAAGAATGGCAAAAAATATTCCAAGTAATAAGAACCAGAAGCCTGCAACCAAGGCTACTGTACCAAGCAAGGCTCTCAATCAAGATAGATGGCCACATAAGGGGCTTCCCAGACAAAAGAAGTCTAAAAGAATACATGTGCACCAAAGCAGCTCTAAAAGAGATGCTAAAGGGACTGCTTTAAGAAAAGGAAGGGAAAGAGAGAGAGAGAGGAACACAGACACATAAAAAAGTCAATGAATAAGTACCTATCAATAATAACCTTAAATATAAATGGATTAAATGCCCCAATCAAAAGACATAGTATAGCTGAATGGATAAGAAAGCATGATCCACACATATGCTGCCTCCAAGAGACCCACCTCAGGACAAAAGACCTACACAGACTGAAAGTGAAGGGCTGGAAACAAGTTTTCCAAGGAAACAGACAGGAAAAAAGAGCCGGGGTAGCAATTCTCCTATCAGACAAAATAGACATCAAAAAAGGGGCCATAAAGAGAAATCCAGAAGGACACTTCATAATACTCAAGGGAAGAATCCACCAAGAAGACATAAACATTGTAAATACATATGCACCCAACAGAGGAGCACCCAAATACATAAAGAAAATCTTGGAGGACTTCAAGAAAGATTTTGATAGTAACACAATTACAGTAGGGGACTTCAAAATCCCACTGTCAAAAATGGACAGATCTTCCAAACAAAATATCAACAAAGATATTGTGGCATTGAACAATGTTCTAGAAGAAATGGACTTAACTGATATATATAGAGCCTTTCACCCCAAATAAGCTAAATACACATTATTTTCAGTTGCACAAGGAACATTTTCAAAGATAGACAGTATGATAGGATGCAAAACAAGCCTCAGATAATTCAAGAAAATTGATATCATATCAAGTATTTTCTCTGACCACAAGAGACTGAAATTAGAAACCAACCCCAAAGGAAAAAAAAAAAAAAAACACTCAAAATCATGGAGATTGAATAGCATGCTATTAAACAATGAATGGGTCAAGGAGGAGATTAGGGAAGAAATCAAAGAGTTCCTCGAAACAAATGAAAATGAACTTACTACTACCCAAAACTTATAGGACACAGTGAACGCAGTCCTGAGGGAAGTTCATAGCGATACAAGCCTACCTGAAAAAAAAATAGAAACATTTAAAACAAACTATCTAACCCTACGCCTACAAGAACTCGAGGAACAAGAACAAAGACAACCCAGAGCAAGTACAAGGAAGGAAACAACCAAGCTCAGAGAAGAATTAAATGACATAGAGACTAAAACCACAATTCTAAGGATCAATTAATCCAGGATCTGGTTACTTTAAAATATAAACAAAATCGACAATCCTTTAAGCAGGCTCATCAAGAAAAAAAGAGAGAGGACCCAAATAAACTCAGTCAGAAATGAAAGAGGAGATATTACAACTGATGCCACAAAAATACAAAGGATTGTAAGACACTACTATGAAGAACTGTATGCCATGAAATTTGAAAACCTAGGTAAAATGGAAAAAAATTTAGAAAAATATAATCTTCCAAAACTCAATAAAGAAGAATCAGAAAGCCTGAACCAACCAATAACAGCAGATGAAATTGAAGCAGTAATCATAAAACCCCCAACAAACAAAAGCCCTGGACCAGATGGTTTCAAAGGAGAATTCTACAAAGCATTTAAGGAAAAGCTAACCCCTATCATTCACAGACTACTCCAAAAACTCCAAAATGATGGAAGACTCCCAAACTCTTTTTATGAAGCCAACATCATCCTAATCCCAAAACAGAAAAAGACACAACAAAGAAAGAAAACTTCAGGCCAATATCACTGATGAATATAGATGCTAAAATCCTCAACAAATATTGGCAAACTGCATCCAGCATTACATCAAAAAGATTATCACCATGACCAAGTGGGATTCATCCCAGGGATGCAAGGATGGTACAATATTCATAAAACAATTAACGTAATACATCACATAAGCAAAAGCAAAGACAAAAATCACATGATCATATCAATAGATGTAGAAAAAAACATTCAATAAGGTACAGCATCCATCTCTGATGAAAACACTTAGCAAAGTGAGAATAGAGGGAGCATTCCTCAACATAATAAAGGCCACATATGAGAAACCTACAGCCAACATTATACTCAATGGGCAAAACTTAAAACCTTTCCTACTAAGATCAGGCAGAAGACAAGGCTGTCCACTATCACCACTTCTATTCAATATAGTGCTGGAAGTTTTAGCCACAGCAATCAGACAAGAAGAGGAAATAAAAGACATCCAAATTGGAAAGGAGGAGACCAAACTGTCGCTGTTTGCAGACAACATGATAGTGTACTTAGAAAATCCTATAGACACTGCCAAAAAACTACTTGGTCTAATAATTGAATTTGGCAAAGCAGCAGGATACAAAGTAATATTCAGAAATCAAAGACATTTTTGTATAACAACAACGAAACAGCAGAAGCAGAAATCAGGAAAAAAATCCCATTTGATATAGCAACAACAAAAAGAATACCTAGGAATAAACCTAACCAAGGAGGTAAAAGACCTGTACTCAGAAAACTACACAACACTGAACAAAGAAATCATGGAAGACACAAACAAGTGGAAATATACACCATGCTCATGGATCAGAAGAATCAACATCATCAAAATGTCCATACTCCCCAAAGAAATTTATAGATTCAATGCAATCCCTATCAAAATACCAAAAGCATATTTCACAGATATAGATCAAACACTTCAAAAATTTATATGGAACCATAAACGACCCCAAATATCAGCTAAATTTTGAGAAAGAAGAGCAAAGCAGGAGGGATCACAATTCCTGATATCAAACTGTATTAAAAGGCCATGGTAATGAAAACAGCTTGGTACTGGCATAAAAACAGACAGATAGACCAATGGAACAGCATAGAGACCCCGGAAAAAAACCCAAGTCTCTACGGGCAATTAATCTTTAACAAAAGGGGCAGAATCATGAAATGGAATGAAAATTGCCTCTTGAACAAATGGTGTTGGAAAATCTGGAGAGCTTAAATAGAACCTGTGACACCATAAAAGTCCTAGAGGAAAATATTGGTAGGAAAATTGCAGACAACCCACGCAGCAACATCTTCAATGATATGTCCCCTAGAGCAAGGGACATAAAGGAAAGAATAAACAAATGGGATCTTATCAAAATAAAGAGCTTCTGTGGGGCTAAAGAAAACAGTGTTAAAATAAAAAGAGAACAACAGTATTGGAAAACATATTTGCCAATGATACCTCGGACAAGGGTTTGATCTCCAAAATATATAAAGAACTCATACAACTCTACTCCAGGAAGACAAAAATCCAATTAAAAAAATGGGCAAAAGACATGAACAGAGACTTCTTGAAAGAGGACTTACAGAGGGCCCAGAGACATATGAAAAGATTCTCAGCATCATTAGCCATCAGAGAGATGCAAATTAAAACCACAATGAGATATCACCTCACACCAGTCAGAATGGCCATCATCAACAAAGCAACAGATAAGTGTTGGAGGGGATGTGGAGAAAGGGGAACCTTACTTCATTGTTGGTGGGAATGCAGACTGGTGCAACCATTGTGGAAAACAGTATGGAATTTCCTCAGAAAACTAAAAATGGAACTGCCTTTTGACCCAGCATTCCACTACTGGGATTATACCCTAAGAGCCCTGGAACTCCAATCCAAAAGAAGCTATGCACCCCAATGTTCATAGCAGCGCAATTCACAATAGCCAAGTGCTGGAAACAACCCAAGTGCCCATCTAAAAATGAGTGGATCAAGAAACTATGGTACATTTACTCAATGGAATTCTATGCAGCACAGAGAAAGAAGGAGCTCATACCCTTTTCAACATTATGGACGGAACTGGAGAGCATTATGCTAAGTGAAGTAGGCCAGGTGGTGAGGGGCAAATACCATATGATCTCACCTTTAACTGGAACATAATCAACAAAAGAAAAAAGCAAGCAAAACTTAACCAGGGACATTAAAATTAACAACAGTCTGACAGTGGCTAGAGGGGAGGTAGGAGGGGATAATGGGGAGAAGGGCTTTTAGGAACCACTACAGAGGACATATGGGCAGAGCCACGTGGAAGGAAGGAGTCAGGGAACGGAGGTGAGGTTGGAGTGGGTAGGGGGAGGGTAAGGGAGAGGATGCAGACAACTGTAATTAAAAAACAATAAAGTAATTATTTAAAAAAAAGAAATTATATATTCTAAAGAATCCCTTTGATAAATTATGCCTTATTCTGAAATATTCAAAGACTAGTAGACCTTTGTCCCCAAATCCTGTTTCTAATCTAATAAATTAATTTCCTATGAAAAAAAAAATTCTGCTATGACTTTATTGTTGTTGATATTTCCCTTTATGTTCATCAGGATTTCTTTATATATTTAGGTGCTCCTATGTTGGATTCATAAATGTTTACAAAGGTTTTATCCCTTTGTCATTTTGTTCCCTTTATCATTATGTAGTGTCTTTCTTTGTCTCTTCATATAACTTTCGTTTTGAAGTCTATTTTATCTGATACACGTATTGGTACCCAGCTTTTCTTTCATTTTTATTTACATGGAATAATTTTTCTATCTCTTCGCTTTCAGCATATGGGCTTTTTTGTTCTGAGGTAAGTCTCTTATATTCCATGCATATGTGGGTCATTTTTCATATTCATTAGCTACTTGTTATTGAAATATTTAATCCATTTATATTTAAAGTTATAATTGATAGTTACTTTTTAAAAAAGTGATCTTCACCTGCAGATATATTGATTTATATTTATTCATTTCTTTTAGAAAGCTAAAATGGGAGAGAGAGAGAGAGAATCTCTGATAAAAGAGAAATATTGGTGGGTTGCCTCCCATATGCACCACAACCAGTGATCAAATGTACAACCTAGGTATGTACCTTGACTAGGAATCAAATCCATTGCCTTTTTGTGTACAGGACAATGCTCCAGCCAACTGAGCCACCTGCCAGAGTGATGGTTATTTATTTATTACCATTTTATTCTTTATACTTACATTCTTCTCTTTTATTTTCTTCTTCTTAAAGAAATTCCTGTAATATTTCTTGCAATACCATTTTGGTGGTAACATTTTTCTTTAGCTTTTTTTTTTTTTAATCTGTGAAGCTCTTTATTTTGCCTTCAATTTTAATTGATAGATTTTCTAGATAGTGCAGTCTTGGTTGTAACTCCTTTCTTTACATCACTTTGAATGTTTTATGCCAATCCTTTCTGATCTGTAATGTTTCTCTTGAAAAATCATCTGAAAGTCTATGGGAGTCCCTTTGTAGGTAACTATTTCTCTCTTACTGCTTGTAAGATCATCTCCTTGTCTTTTAACTTTGCCATTTTAAGTATGATGTGTCTTGGTGTGGACCTCTTTGGTTGCATCTTGATTGGAACTCTCTGAGTTTCCTGAACTTGTGTAGCTTATTCCTTCACCAGGTTAAGCAAGTTTTCAGCCATTATTTCTTCAAACAAGTTATTAATCCCTTGCTCACTTTATTCTCTGGTACCCCTATGATGCAATGTCATTATGCTTGTTATTGTTCCAGATGTCCCTTAGACTTTCTTCATTTAAAAATGTTTTTTTTGTTGTTGTTGTTGATCTTCTTTGTGCTTACTGTTATCTTGTTCTCTAAACCATTGATTCAGTCTTCTGCTTCATCTCACTTCCTGTTGATTCCTTCTTGTGTATTCTTCATTTCAGATATTGCATTCTTCATTTCTAACTGGTAAATGTTATGGTTTCTATGTTATTTTTATTGTTTACTAACTCTTTTTTAAGTTATCACTAATATTATCCATTCTTCCCCTGAGATCTTTGAGCATCATTATAACAATTGTTTTAAATTCTGTATCTGGTATCCTGATTACTTCCATTTCATTTAATTATTTTTTTCATAGAATTTCTCTTTTTCTTTCATTTGGTGCATGTTTCTTTATCTCCTTTTTTTTCCCTTTTCTTGTGTGTTTATCACTGTGTATTAGGTAGATCTGCTCTTTGGTGGTTTTGCGTGGTAGATGTCTCATGGGTCTCAGTATTACAGAGTCCCTGGTCACCCAAGTAAAGTGCTCCAAGAATGTCTCTTGTTTGGGTTATATGTGCCCTCTTATTGTATTTGAGTCTTGAATACTGTTGGCCCATTCTGAACTGGGGACAAATAAAAAAAAATTCCAAAACCTTCTGATGTTGGCATCCACCTGTTCACTATTCTGCTACGTCCTGAGGTTGCCTGGACATCCTCTAGAGTCTAATGAAGAAAGGCTGTAAGGTGGCCCTAAGCTGGCTGTGCCCCACTGATCCTTCCACATGGCTCAAGCTTAGCAGGGTGAGACAACTGGTTCAGGAGGATGGGGCTACTGTGTTTCCTGCTTGGGGGCAGCATGGTCAGGTTCTCAATGGAGACTGTAGCCCTCACTCTAGAGCTATACCACTCAGTCTTTCCTGGGATCTCTAATTTTAGCTCCCTCAGGAGAAGTGCACCACAGATTCAGATTTCATGCAGCTACCTGTTTCCACTGCAGGAGCAAGCAGAGCAGGGCATGGCCACTGGGTCTTGGATGAGGAGATCAAGAATGCCTTCCATTGGGTGTGGCACCCGCTGGGTCACTGAAGTGGGGCAAACTGAACTCCTTCCCTTAACTCTTTAGACATGCCTGATCGAGCCCCAAACTGGAGCCTTGGAGGGAGACACACTCCAAATATTCCAGCTTTGAGAGGACCCATCTTTCCCTTGACAGAACTGAACCCAGCAGGATAGGGTCAACAGGACTTGGGACAACAGATCAAAGAAGACTTCTGTTGGGGGTGGCACCAGCCCCAGAAGGGGAGCAAGCTCCTTGCTTCCTCTAGCTCAGTAGCTGCACCTACAACAACCCTGACCCAGCCATTCTCCAAAGGTCCTCCTTCTCAGTTATGCTCTGTTTCCCCTACAGGCTTAGCCTGGCAGGATGGGGCCAGTGAGGCTTGGGTAAATGGATCAACTGAGTCTTTGTTTGAGGTGAAACCTGCTGAGCCCACAAAGGAATGGAAGATGGACTATGTTCCAAAGCCACACAGTTCAATGACTGTCTGAGGGTCTGCCTATACTTTCTCCAGAAAGAAAAATGCCCATCATAGGTTCCTGATGGGTGCAGCCAAAAGTCCTTATTGCTGTACTTAAGCTTGGCAGGGAGGTGTAGCCAGTATTTGGAGAAGCAAGTTAGCGCACTCTTCTGGATGGTGTTACAAGAATAAAAGTGTCTTACCCTGGGGGATGGAGCCTGAGGGAAATGTGGGATATTGACTCAGGACTGGGACTTCAGTAGCTGATCCTCCAGATCTCTCTTTGGGGCCACACCGCTTCTGTTCAGCTGTCCTTTAGTTGATAAGTTAGGTTGGATTGCTCTATAATTTAGCTATAAATCTGATTTGGCACAGGAGGAGCTGTGTGTGGTTCTACCTACTCTGCAGTCATCTTTGATCACCACTCCATTCTCATTGTAGTCGTCTATGGCCCATAGTCTCTGTGCTACCATTTTCTGGGGTAGATTATTAAATTTTAAACTGGCTTTCTACATGATTATGAATTATATTATTCCAGGTAGGCAGATAGAATATATTTAATTTAAGTTTATTTTATAAAAGTTTAATTTATAGCCCTGGCTGGTGTAGCTCAGTGGATTGAGTGCTGGCTGTGAACCAAAGGGTCGCTGGTTTGATTCCCAGTCAGGGCACATGCCTGGGTTGCAGGCCAGGTCCCCAGCGGGGGCCACATGAGAGGCAACCACACATTGATATTTCTCTCCCTATCTTTCTCCCTCTCTTCCCTTCTGTCTAAAAAAATAAATAAATAAAAAATCTTTTAAAAAATGTTTAATTTATAACCTTCAAATATTTGGTTGGCCAAAAAGGCTGTTTGTTTTTCCATAAAATGGCTCTAGTAGCATTTAATTTTCTTTAACTTCATTTAAAACAACTTTGTAAGATTGCATTGTTACAGCTGTCATATCAGCATGCATTTAAAAATTATCAAAATTGGTGAATTTTTTTTGCGTATCCATTTTAATATTGAAGATGAAAGAAAATATGCAACATTCTTAGCATATTATGTTTTATTATTTAAGAAGAGTGAAAACACAACTGAAATGTCAAAGAAAAATTGTGCGGTGTATGCTGAAGGGGCTGTGATTGACATCTGCTTTTGAAAATGGGTCAAAAGCAGTTTTCAAAGTTTTGTGCTGGAGATTTCTTTCTGGATGATGCTCCTCAGTAAGGTAGACCAGTTGAAGTTGATAGCGATCAAATCAAGACATTAATCAAGAACAATTGACATTATACCATGTAAGAGATAGCTTACATACTGAAAATATCCAGATCAATAAAGCTATTGGTGAATATTCTAAAAATGTGTCATTTGTTTTACAGAAATATAATACAGACATTTTGGCCAACCAAATTTTAGGCATATAGGGTATGTGGGCCTTTGTTTGTACAGTTGCCACGGGTCTCACAATTGTTAGAGCTGAGCCTATCAGCACTTTTTTTCTACATAAACTCATTAAAAATAAAAAAATATGAACAATATATTTGGAATAAACTTTCTGTAATGAATATAACAAACAAAAGGGTACATATGTATTAATACAAAAATTATTCCAAAAATTTGTGAGAAAAAGGTAAATTACACAATATTTAGCAGAGTTTTATAGCAGGCAATGCATACAGGAGAAAAACCAGATTATTAACAACTAATTAGTCCTATCAAGGACTCTGAAAATTGTTGGTGTTTGTGTTGAGATCATAAATTTTTATAATATTTTTGGAAGAAATTTGTCAATATCAATTAAAATTTAAATAAATACAGCCTTTTACAAAGTAATCTCACTTGTGTAAATAGTAGTTAATGGAAATCTCAATGGGTACATTTTATTTAGAAACTACCTTAAAAGTATATTTTTAAAGCAATAAATATTACATCTGGATCTCCACATGTGGGAATTTGTTCAAAGTAAATAAACAAATTTAATAAGATTTATGTACAAACAAGTTATTTATTGAAACATAATATATAATTATAAGATGAAAAAGACTGGCAGGAGGATTGACAAACATCCAGCTGTGGAGGAAGAATTAGGGACACTACATTTGCTCCAGGATCCCTGGGAGGGAGCTGGATTGGGGTGTGTGAGTTGCCAAAGCAGACGCACGTGTCTGTTGGAAGAGCCTTGGTCCCCAGCAGTCCAGAGGTCAGTGCATATGTGGGGACTGATCTGCAGAGGCTGGCAATCCCAGCAGGAGGAATTGGAGTCTGAATTGAAAGGGAAACCCAGGCCCGGAGCTGCTGGATTGGGCGCGCACCCGGTGGAGCCAGTCCTGGACGGCTGGCGTAGGTGCACCACCGGGCGCACAGGCCTGCGGCTTGCAAGCTCCGATTCCAGAGACAAAAGCGATCTGCGAATGCAGGGGCATGGAGCTCACTCCTGAAGGGCCTGAGACACAACCCAGACCTGCGGTGCAGAGTCCCTCCATGGGGGAGAAACAGAGGAGCTACACTGAGCCCCACTGAGGGGAGTCACAGACATCATAAACTCTGATTCAGGGAGGGGGTCAGGCAGCCCAGAGGAGGTGCTGCAAACTCCTGGCAACTAGGCTGGAGGCGGGATGGCAGCTGAGAGTGCAGCCCAGGAAGACAGCAGATCTTCCCAGCCTGACACTATTGAAGCCAGCCAACAAAAGTATTTTTTTATTTTTTATTTTTTTCTTTCGTTTTCTCTTTGTTTCTTTGTTTGTTTTTCCCAACCCTCCTTCGTATCTGTCCCTCTATATTTTTTAACTCCTTCTACCTTCCCTTCATTAGGTATTCCTAGTTTTCTCTTCCTTTTATTTCCTATTTTTTATTATTTTTTATTTTGTTATTTTCAAATTATTTTCTTCTTTATCTTTCTTTTTCCTTTTCTTTTGCTTTCTTTTCCTTCTTTATCTCCATTCCCCTCGCTTCTTTATCAACAGGTGAGACATTAAAACCTGGAATTGTGAAGAGAATAGAGTGGTACCCAGACAAGAGTCAGCCCCAAAAACAGAGAGTGACACAAAATTAACTTTGCTGCTTCAGAGAACTTGACAGATCAATTTAATAACAAGAGGCTAGCAAGAAGAATCCCACAAACAATGGGAAGACAAAGAAACACTCGCCAAATGAAAGGAAAGGAGGAAGCCCCAGAAAGAATGATAAGTGAAACAGAGGCAAGCCAACTATCAGACATTGAGTTCAAAGCATATGTTATCAGGCAGCTCAAGAAACTCGAGAAACTTGATGAACTCACAGAAAAATACAAGAAACTACAGGGAAACTATAATGAACTCACTGAAAACTATGTCAACATGAAAAAGGAAATAGAAACTATTCACAAGGGCCAAGAGGAAATGAGGAATACAATATCTGAACTGAAGAACACAATAGAAGGAATCAAAAGTAGGCTCAATGAGGCAGAGGATCGGATCAGCGAGCTGGAGGACAAGGTTGAAAAAAGCAACCAAAAAGAGCAATAACAGGAAAAGAGGCTCAGAAAGAATGAAGAGGTATTAAGGGAAATGCAGGACAACATGAAACATAACAATATTCGTATAATAGGGATACCAGAAGGAGAGGAAGAACAGCAAGGGATGGAAAACCTGCTCGAAAAAATACTGGTGGGAAACTTCCTTAATCTGATGAGAGAAAAAGCCACACAAATCCAGGAAATACAGAGAGTCCCAGTCAAAAGAAACCCTAACAGGCCCACTTCAAGACACATCATCATTAAAATGGCAAAATTCCAAGACAAAGAGAGAATCCTAAAGACAGTGAGGCAGAAGCAGGAAGTAACATACAAGGGAACCCCAATTAGGTTAGCAGCTGACTTCTCAATGGATACACTCCAAGCCAGAAGGGAATGGCAAGAAATATTCCAAGTAATGAGAACCAGAGGC
>PVJI01013404.1:0-47866 GCA_004026765.1 Micronycteris hirsuta
TTTGTAGATGGGCACTTAGGTTGTTTCCAGCACTTGGCTATTGTGAATTGTGCTGCTATGAACATTGGAGTGCAAAGGTTCTTTTGAATTGGTTTTTCAGGATTCTTAGGGTATAAACCCAGTAGTGGAATTGCTGGGTCGAACGGCAGTTCCATTTTCATTTTTCTGAGGAAGTTCCATACTGTTTTCCACAGTGGCTACACCAGTCTGCATTCCCACCAACAGTGCAGTAGGGTTCCCTTTTCTCCACATCTCCTCCAACAGTTATCCGTTGCTTTTCAACAGGTTGTATTTTTTAAATAAACAGTGAACTGGTCCCCATTTCTTCACTTGTGGTGTTCCTCATCAATGTCACGTACGGGTTGGGAGGCGTGTTTGAGTCATGTGACACATTGGTTTCTCACACGCTGCCATCCGAGGACCGGAACACTGACCTTCCTCTTTCTCAGGTGGAGGGAGCAGTAATCTGCCCCAGGCCCCGCTGAAGTAATTGGCATCACTATTGACAGCCCCTTTCCACAGCTGGTTTTGAGGCGATCAATGGTGTTGTGACTCTGAGTCTGAACGTTTGATCAAGAAGGTTTTTAAAATAAGGAGCTTATTCTGCTGAGGTCCACTAACACCTCCACAGCATGTGGACCAGCCTCTGGAAAAGCACTTGCTGCTGCTTATCTACAACAGAATGGCAGAATTATCTCTTTGATCACACGGGGTTCACAACAGTATCTCTGGTGGTATACTCTTTATAAATCGTAGAAGGAAGTATCTGTGTTGAAAATAATAAATTATGCTTTCTTATACTTCTGAGAAGAGAGGTTCGTTTCTGGAAAAACTTCTTCCAGTTATGAAGCAGATACAGCAAATCTCTGACCTCATTTTTTAGTCATTTTTAATAAAACTCATTTATAATATTATTTTATGGCTATCTTTTTCCTTTGTCAAAGGAAGTCCCTAACTTTATCTTTAATGTATTACTTAATACATTTTGCTAATTTGATGACCTAAGTCAAGGAACATTCTCATTGCAAGAAAATAATGAAAATGCAGAAAAATAAAAGAAAATCATTTCAGCATTGTGCTGCTTAAAGGAAACCTCTGCAATGCTTGCTGTGCTGGTTGGCTGACAGATTATTTGGGAGGTGGCCTGGGAAGGCATCCAGCCATCCAGTGGGTCCTGACGTTTTCATCTGTAGCCCTTTTCGCAGCTGAAACGATCTCACCTCCTGTGTAACTTAAATTTTTTGGCTAACTCTCTTTCAGTATATATATATATGAGCTCCACGAGGGCAGGTGTTTTCTTTTGCTTTGTCCACTCTTGTAGCCCCAGCACTAAGAAGCTGCACCAGAAGACACCCACTAAGAATTTGTTAAATAATGTTTTAATGGATGAGCATAAATAGCCTTATTTTTTGAGTAGTCCTTGCCTGGTTGTACTTGTCCTGTCTGAGCAATTTTGTACCCTGATATTTCAGTTAACATTATAAACATAATATTTCCCTCAGCTTTTAGGAGGGATTCTTCATACAGTGCTGCAGAAGCAGATGCTCGGAGTATCGAACACCCTGCCTCCGCGCGCTCAGGACAGGATGCCTTTGTGTTTGTTATCAGATAATTCTGTGACGGCATTCCTTGTGCCACACTTTTAACCCACTTTTCTTCAGTTCCCATTGCAGTGATGGCAGGGATGAGTGGCCATGGCCACCTTCAGGGATTCCTTGTGGCCTCACTGACCTTTCGAACTTGCCAGAGTCCTGCAAGGGGCCTTTGCACAAGCTGTTGCCTTGCCTGGGAGACTCTCCTTTGCTTTTCAGAGAATGACACCTTCAGCTGTGCTCTTGGCTGTCAGTTACCAAAGCAGGCTTTCTTGACCTGCTGTAAGCATACAGGTACACGTGTCATGGTCTGATGCTTCAGTTATTTAATTATTCATGTCTATATGTCTGTTAACCCATTCTACTACCTCCTACTAGAATGTTTTCATGGTAACATGAAATGTGTTTTGTTCACTGTGTATTCTGTAGAGAGAATAAATACATTAGATAACTCTTTATTCAAGAAACATTTATTAGGTTTACCTGCTCTACCATGCTATGTGCTAAATACTAGGGAATTGCCAGGGATACCACCCTAAATGGGGAGAGGTTTGACAGGATCTGGTGGTGTGGTACAGTTGTAGGCGGTAAAGATAGAGGAAAGAAAAACTCAAATCATTATCTAATTACAGTTTCAATAAATGTTATTAAGGAAATTACTAGATATTATAAGAATACAGCCAGGATCTTGCTTGGATGGCTTGATTCATTCCAGATACATGGACCTTCTATTCTGTCAGAAAATTAGATAAACAAATGTGTTTATTTACTGCTCTTCAAATAAATGGCATGGATACCTTTTTCTTTGTTTCTTTCCAATGAGAGACATCCACTTACATCAAAGGAATTAGATCAAATAAACCAAGTTCCTATGTTGATTCTGCTTTAAAATAATAGCCAGCACTAAGAAGTGCAACCTGTGTCTTTTCACATCTTGGTTTTTTAAAAAAGATTTTATTTATTTATTTTTAGACAGAAGGGAAGGGAGGGAGAAAGAGAGGGAGAGAAAGATCAATGTGTGGTTGCCTTTCACGTGGCCCCCACAGGGACCTAGCCTGCAACCCAGGCATTGACCTGACTGGGAACTGAACCGGTGATCCTTTGGTTCGCAGCCTGTGCTCAATCCACTGAGCTATACCAGCCAGGGCACGTCTTGTTTTTTTAATGAGAAAATAAAATTCTTTGAGGCATGAATGTGGATTAGACATTCTGAAATAAGTCAAATGTCTGAGCAGAAAAAGAAATTAGTCTAAAAAAGAAATTAATGCATTTAATCCTATAAAAAGATGGCTTTCATTAAAGTCACTTAAATATTTAATCATGAAAAAATGATTTGTCTTGCATATGGTAGTAAGCTTTATAGTCAATGGTTGTGGGCAATTTGGGGAATATTTTTTAAATTTTATTCTGAGGTGCTATGTCAACTCAGTGACTGAACTAATCTCCATAAACCTTTGGATAACACTTTGATTTTTCCAAACCAACAAAAACGGTGAGTGAATTTTATTAGGGGGGGAGTAAAACAAAAATAAATTAGCTTAAAAAGAATTTTTCATTGACTGCTTTGCTGACTAGCCAGATGCAACTCTTTACTGCCCCCCACTGACCAATTTTAAAAATTCTACTTCTTTCAGAAAAAATTAAATTCTCCCATCATTAAGAAAATAAATTTAGTCATTTCCTTGGATACATTTAAACGGTCTGTTCTCTGGGAAGCAATATCTCAAGTTGCTGTACACTAGTTTCTCCCCAAAAGTAATAACAAGGAAAGAAACCACACATTTAATTGACATGATCCTAGAGACCTGGGATCTCCAGTGTTGTGGGGTTTTTTTCCTTTCAGGAAATATTACTCTATCTCATTTTAAAAAGTGAGATGTGGGAATAAATAAATTGAGTCAAGCTCACTCACTGATATAGTCTAACTTCACACAAAGGGTCTTTCTATTGAACTTGTGGGTAATTAAATGAATCCCTGTAGCTTGAATACAACTTTATGGGAAATACATTACCTTATCTTCTAGCCTGGATATGAAATTAAAGATGTGGTAAATGAGGTGGGGCCCTGTTTGACTTAGAATCATGGGATATAAGGGCCAGAAGTGAAACAGAGTTAAAAAAATCTAGTGCTAACCCTTGATTTAAAACAAGACAACTTGTTTGAGGCCCAAAGAGTGAAGTGACTCTCATAATCACATACAGCAAAACAGCGGTTGATTCGGCTACCCCCGATTTCCCCTTCTATTTAGGCTCCACTGTTTTTGAAAAATCCACTAGTTGTGTTTCACCCGGTTTGACCTGGGTTTGAAAAATCCCTCCTTATCTCCTTTGTGAGCACCCAAGTTTCAGGTTCCATCATTAAAACGTAATGCTCTTGTGCTGCTCTCTGGTGACAAAAAGCATGTACTACAGCTGCAGGTCTTGGTCTAGCACATCTTGCTCCATTCATTCCACAAGTATAAATTGAGGTCTACTAAATGCCTGCCAGTTGCTCTGGACACTATGGTTTCAGTGGTAAAAACAAAACAAAACAAAACAAAAAACAACAACCCAACAACAACAACAAAAACCACAGTATTCCTTTCCGCATGGAATGTATGTACTAGTCGAGAGAGAAGATAGCAAGGACATTATATAACACACAAGGACCATGGATATAATAAATCAGGGAAGGATGTAGGAATGTGTGTGCAGAAACTTTAAATAGCTACTTTAAATAGCATGTCCAGGACCTCAGCGAATACATGACATTTGAGAAAAGACTTGAAGCCAGTCAGGAGATAAACCACCTTAGTGTCTGGAGAGGAATGGTGTAGGCAGAGAAAAATACAAAAGAAAAAAAAAAATGCTGAAGGGAGAGAGGAGCTCCTAATCTGAGGAGGTCAGTGCACCCTGAGCTGAGTGATGGGGAAGCAGTGCAGACTGGACAGAGAGGTGCAAAGACGGAAAAAAGTAGGCCCCATGGAGCCTGTTGGCCAGAGCAAGATTTTGGCTTTTCTCTGGGTGAGATTGGAACCTCTGGAGCTTTGTGAGTAGAGGTGTGATAGGAAGTATCATGTATTGTTACAGGGTTACTGTGACTGCTGCCTGGTGAATTGCTGTAATAGTAGGAGGTAAGAGGCCAGTTAGAAGGCTGAGGCAAAATGATGGAAGCGAGCACCATCATTTTGTGGATATGGATATGGAGGTGAGACCCAGGACATGTTCTGAAGTTAGAGCCATGGGCAGTTGCTGATGATTTGCTGTAGGACATGCACAGAAAAGACGAGTCAATGATGATTGGAAAATGTTTGACCAGAAGGAAGGATGGAGCTGCCATTAAAAGAGATAGGAAAGGCTGAACAAGAAGCAGATTTTGAGATAAAAAGTCAGGAGCTCAGTTTGGGGCATTTTAATTTTTAAATGTATCTACAATTTACCACGTATGGTGCTTTTCATGTCCTTATGTAGGGCTGAATTAGCATCTCTCTGGCATAGTTTTTCTTTTATCAGAAAAATATCCCTTACTATTTCTTTTGAGATACATCTGTTGGTGATTAATCCTTTCAGCTTGTTTTTTGGAGGGGTCTGAAATCACTTCTGTTTCATTATTGAAAGATATTTTTATGGATATAGAATTCTAGGTTAGCAGTCTTCACCCTTCTTCCCAATATATTTGATTGCTTCATTGTCTTCTGACTTTCACAGTTTCTGACAATTCTGTTGTCATCCTGGACTTCACCTTTTGAATTTATTATACCTTTATTTTCTAGCTGCTCTTGCATCTTTTTTTGAAATCGCCAGTTTTCAGCACTTTGATTTTGATGTGCTTTGTTGTGACTTCCTTTGTGTTTCCTTTGCTTGGGGTTCTTTGATCTTCTTGGACATGTGGGTTTATAGTTTTCATCAAACTTAGAACATTTTTGGTCATTATTTCTTCAACTACTTTTTCTCTCATTTCCCCTTTCTGGATCTCCAATTACACAACATTAGATTGCTTGATATGGCCTCACAGGTCACTGATGCATGTTTTTTAGAAAAGTCTCTTTCTCTCTGTTCTTCATTTTGGATATTTTCTATGGCTTTAAGTTCACTTCAACACCTTCAAGTTCACTGATCTGTGGTTAATCCCTTCTGCACTTTTTATTTTCAATACTATTCTCTCTCTACAAAGTACTTTTGACTCTTTTTGTCTGTCCCTTCTTCCCTCATACTGTTCATGGTTTCTCTCACCTCCCTGGGTATATGACCTGTAAACATAATAGTGTTTGAAATTTATTGTTTGCTAATTTCACCATCTCTGTAAATTACGCTTCTGTTGTTACTGATTAACTTTTCTCCTGGTAATAGTTCATATATGTTGCTCCTTTGATGCCTGCTTTTAAAATTTAAGACCGATATTATGACTTTTATGTCGTTGGGTACTAGGTTTTGTTGTACTCATTTAAAGAGTGAGGGCATTGGTCTGGTGTGAATTTAAGTCACCTTAGGTCAGCTTGATCCTTTTGAGATCTGCTTTACATTTTGTTAGTGTGAGTCCAGAGTACCCTTTGGCCAAGAACTAATTTATACCCTACATTAAGATGATACCCTTCCGAGGATTTTATCCAATGCTCCATGTATTAAAGGTGGTGGAAATATTAAGTATTCCCAACTCTGTGTGTCCTCCTTTAGTAGCATTGTTTTGCTCTTGCTTTTGGAAGGTTCTTTCTCTAGTCTCAGGTAGTTTCCTTTCACTTATGCTCAAATAGCTACTTGGACAAGAACTCAATTCTCTCTGTGAGGCTCTCTCCTCTCTGGGAGCTGCCATGGACTCCCTGAACTCAGACTCTGTCTCCCCAATTCAGCAAGATGTTGGGCTCTGTTTAGTTCCTTCTCATTGCTCCACAGCTTGGAAACCCTCTCCAGGCAGCAGACTGGAGCCCGTGGGTGGTCTTCTTGTTCCTTTCTCTTCTCTCGAGGATCACTGTCCACACCCCCTATTATGCAGTGTCCAAAAACTGTAGTTTCATGTGTTTTGTCTGGCTTGCTAGTTGTGTATTGTTGGGCTGCTGGTGGTGGTGGTTAAATCCAGTCTCTGTTATTTCATCTGGACTGGAAGAAGTCCCTAGGGTGTTTTAATTTTTGAGATGTGTCTGTTGAATATGCAAGTGAAGATATCAAATAGGCAATTAGATATATGAGTTTGAAGTTCAGGAAAGAGATTCCAGTGGAAGATAAACATTTATAATATAAATTTACCACCTATTGCCTGGCATAGTTTCTCTCCACTTTTGGCTCCATCTTATCAGAACCAAATTGTTCCACATTCTCTCCTATCAGGTTTCTACTAAGGAAGATACAAACTAAATAAAATGATGAGTGTCATTAAGCTACCCTTTCTAGCTACATATTTATTATATGTTAATAAGGCCTACCCAGGGTCCGTATCTTTACCAAGGAAGCACAAGATTTTACCTGAAGTGTCCATTTCTACTAAGAGTAGCCTCCTGGAGTGTTACGTACAAAAGGAACCCGAGGCTGTGTCCAGGCTCAGGGGGAAAGAGTGCCCCTATTGATTGCCAAGCTCTGTTGTGGAATCAGGAAAGGGAACAGAGACCACTGCACCGTGCGTTTACTCCACCCATCTTAGCATAAAAAATGGATACACTTGGGACAAGTACAACACAAATGACACAATATAGACTACCAATGATCTTTAATTGAGGTAGATATTAGTTAATTATTTCTGAGAAATGACTCATAAGCGTATATCTCCAAACTCAAATCAGCCAAGCACACAAATGTCTGCCCCATTTTCTCTAGCACCATGTGGTCGGAAATAGAACATTTACTTATTCAAAACTGTAGGTGATTTTGTTTGACATCATGGAGGGTAGTGCAAGAGGCTAAGGAAATCTTTTCTGTCTCCTTTCTATCTTGTACGGCTTCTCACTGAGACCTCACTTCTTTCTTGCATAAAAGGCAATGCAAAAGAGTAGTCTCATTCTCTAATCTAAAAGCTAAGAAAAGATTTACCTGTAACATCAGAGCTAAACCTTCTTTCAGTGACATTGGGTTGTATCTACCTGCTGGGTTTGAATAGTGTTGGGAATATAGTCAGTTCTCAGTGCGTATTTCATGAATGCCTTCATGTGATTTTTTTTCACCTTGATGAGATACCTCAGACTATTTCTGAGGATTTTCTTTGGAGCAATATGTCGACACAGTGGGCTCACAAAGCATCTCAGCAAACTTGGGAACCCTCAGCCACATAAAAGCTACACAACGGAGCAGATCAGACCTTTCCCCAACAATGAACTTACACGAGATGTCAGAGCTCAATGTGAGATGGAGGTTTCGTCATTCTACACAGATCACCTGTCAAAGGTGATAGTCAACCTCTTCAGTTGACTCAGCACTTAGTCGCACTAGGGAATTGTGTTTGCAGTTTAGGCCTCGTTCAATGTGGCAAATATTTAAGGAGAAGTTACTCCATGGCAGGGTTTCTCAACCCGAGCATTATTGACATTTTGGGTTATCTAATTCTTTGCTGTGCAGGGCTGTCCAGGGCACTGTGGGATGTTAAGCAACATGAAGCAACATCCCTGGCCTCCACCTACCACATGTCGGCAGTGTTTTCCAACCTCCCTTCCCCAGTCTTGATAATGTTTACAAACTTTGCCCCGTGTCCCCAGGGGTAAAATTGCTGCTGTTCGAGAGTCATCGCTCCATGTCCTCACCTCTATAAACAAACCCGCCTTGAATTATCCTATTTTGAGTATGATATCTGTATCCTGTTGGAACTATGACTGATACACAGTGTGTGCAGAGCTAAATGAGCTTGATGTTCATTTTGTAAGCTTCAAGGAGAGATAATGAGTACTTTGTCTTAGAGCATTTGGTTAACTTATAATGTAAAAAATCATTTTGGCTAGTAGAAAGTGTGTTTGAAGGACTAAATCTCAAATTCAGTAGAATGTCTGGAAAATATTCAAAAATATTCAAGACATGATTATGAGGGCCCCCAGTGAATGAACAGGACGAGCTGTGCAGGGAGATGCAGCCTTCCTTCCTGGAGAAGGTTGGAGAAGTCCCCAGGCCTGTTGTCCTTGGCAACCTACCATTATACCTGCTTACTTCTGTAGCCTTATGGATTTCGCTATTTTTTTATATGTAAAATACATGAAAAGTGTGTGGACAATGGTGCAAGCTAATTCATTGAAAATGGGGATGGTAAAGAGGAGCTAGGTTTGCAAAATATGGAAGGAGCGATCTTGATTAGACTTGGCAGATATTCCACATGAGGGTGAGAGATAGGGGTAAGTGAGAATGACCCATGGATCTGCTTAGGAGCCTAGATATGTGAAGTGATCACTTTGTCAGCTAGAAGAGCTCGGTTTGGAGCAGTGGTTCTTAACATGTCATTCCTGTACCAGCATCATCAGTGTCACCTGGAGACTTGTTACAGCCGGGACTTCTCAGACAGCCCTCCGAATCAGGTGCACCAGGGCGGGCCCCAGTGATCTGCTATAAGAAGACCTCCAGGTGTTGTGATGTTTGATCGGATTTCAGAGCCTTTGCTTTGGAGAGAAGGTAATCATTTTCACCCGAGACTCATCGAACGCTCCAGTAAGACATTTGTGCAGAGACTGGTGTCAGTCTCATTGTGGTCAGTCCTATGTACGTATTTTCTGAGTGAATGAGGTTGTCAGGCTCCTTTTTCATTATTTTTTCCTGCTTCCTAAGGATAGCAAATGCAGTCAGAGGGAGAATTTCTATTAGAAAAGTGACACAAAAATTTGGATAAATGATGATTATGGAGTTTATATTTTAGTCTTAAGGCTACCCTTTCTTTCTTAGCCCTGGAATTTTACTAACCGGTGTCTTTGTGTTCATCCCTTTCTACTGCTTTCCTTTCTGTGCCTTACAGTAATAACTAAGTGGCTTGAGTACTTTCTGTGCACCGTTCTCAAGTGGAAACACATTGAGAGGTACCTGGGTGCCATCTGGACTCATCACTAGGTGCCAGGTCCAACAAAAGGGTAGAGGTGAGAAGGGAGAAGTAGTGAGCAAAACCGCTGCTCCTTCCTCCCACCAGTTTTCTATACAGGGCTCAGCAACGGCCCTTGGGCTAACTCCAGCCCACTATAAGTTTCTGCAAACAAAATTGTTTGAAAAACCATCATGCCCATTAATTCACACATTGACTATTGCTGCTTTATGAGTAGTTATAACAGGGGCAGTATAGACTTTTAAATCTAAAACATTTAGTTTCTGGCTGTTTACAGAAAATGTTTGCTGACCCCTGCTTTAGACCAGTGGTTCTCAAAGTTTAGCTTGCATCAGAATGCTGGGGTGGTTAGGTTGTAATCCCAGAATTTCTAATTCAGTAGTGTTGGGGTACAGACTGAAAATTTGCATTTTTAACAAGTTTCCATGTCATGCTGATGCTGTAGGTCTGGGAACCATGAACTGAGAACTATTGCTTTCCAGTAGTAAATCCAAACCCTCAGGATACCATGTCTGGGTCAAAGCAAAAACTGCCTGAGCTCCAAATTCAAGGCATTATTTCAGGTCCTGCCTCTACCTCACCTTGGACTATCACCACTCTTATGAAACTTCATTTTTATCCCACGGGCTTTCTCTTCATGTTCTTCCTCTCTGTCCAGGGCTTTCTGACATGAAATTTGTTTTAAAAGTAAGCCTGACAATTTTCTTATTGTCCTGTTAAAATATAATATTGAAATTTTGGCATCCCATTCTTTTTAATAATTAAAATGCAACTACTCTAATCAATAATATCTTTTTCTTTTGCTTCACACTTCTATTGACCCTATTCCTGTACCATATCAAATAAACAGTTTGAAGACACAACTTCTGTTTTCCTTACTTGAGTGAAGGCTTTGAAGGAAAGGGAAGCCGTATGCTTTTTATGAGTCAAAGAGGGAACCACATAAATCAGCTTGAAGTAGGATTTAGGGAGACTTGAGGTTGGAGCTGCTAGAAGTGGTGGTTACTTTCTCCATCTTGATGATTTAGTCTTTTTGAGATTGTTTTATTATTTTTTTAGAAGTGATGTGATTCAATTATTGGAGTAACAGATAAGACCACATGTAAACATAGGAGAAAGAAAGTAGGTTCGATGATAAAAGCTTTGGTAATATCCACCAGTCAGAAGTATCCGTGTGGCTGTTCCCTTCCATTCTTTCACAAATGTTAATGTAACTTCTTATGGATTTCCCCTAGAAGAACAGTTGATACAGTTTAATTTTAAACTTTAAGTTCACAGGAGGTAGGACTATATTTATTTTATTAAATGACAATCTATAAATAAAGTACCATATCTACCCAGTTGCTTAATAAATATGTGCTATAGTATTTCTTTTTTAAAAAATATTTTATTTATTTTCAGAGAGAGGGGAAGGGAGAGAGAAATGGAGGGAGGGAAACATCGATGTGTGGTTGCCCCTCATGCACCGTCTACCAGGGACGTGGCCTGCAACTCGGGCATGTACCCTGACTGGGAATCGAACTGGCGACCCTTTGCTTCACAGTCTGGCACTCAGTCCACAGAGCCATACCAGCCAGGGCCAATAATATTTCTTTTCCCCTTTTCTCATACTATGCTTCTCAGGGTCTATGGTTCATAGAAGAAAGTATCAAGGAATAACGATGGTTTATAATTCAGGAAATAGTAGATTTATAAATCAGTTTATTTCTCCCATTCTCTGCCTTGGGGAAAAAAAAGAGAAATTGGTAATAGGGTAATATGATTAATTCATCATCCAAATGTTAAAGAAAATGACACTCAACCTCTGATGAACTCATCATCCAATTTTTTAAAAACATAAAAATTGATGGACTATTTGAATGAAAAGTAAGGAAAACATTCCCAAATCTATACGTTACTCAGCCAGAATGAAGTATTACCAGGCACTCTTTAAATATAAAATGCACTGCTTCTCTCCATTTATTATAGATTTTATGCCTCAAATATATTTATAATGCTAAAGTTTATTCCTCATCTGTTTATAAATTTAATATTTCTCTCTCAGAAGACTTGAACATGACTAAAGGCAAAGTTATATTTCTCCTTGGTAGTAATAAAATAACAAAGTGTTACACATAAAGAAAGTGCAATCTGAATTTACGCTGACGCCATGCTCTGTTTCATTTTGCAGTAACAATGCAATGCTCTTGCTCACCTGACAGAGTGACTTCTTTCAGCATCACGACTTTTCCATCTTAGGACCTTGTGATGAGAGATCATCTATTAAAATCTGGTACTTTCAGATCTTCATAATTCAAAATGAAATACTTTCAGAAAAACAGATTCCCTGGAGCATAACTTATGGAAACCAAATATCTCTAATCATTGTGTATTTGATTTAATGCCAAATGGATAATAACATGACTAATATAAAGTGGCAGAGTTGTTCTTATTTAAAGATGCACTAGCAAAGCTAGTCTATGGTATTAAAAGGTAGAAAGGTGGCACCAGTTGTACCTGGAAGGTAGTTAGTCCCTTGAAAGGGCATGAGAAGTCCTTTGAGTTGCTAGGAATAATGTTTCTTGATCTCAGTTCTTTTTTTTTCTCCAGGTTTTATTTATTTACTTTTAGAGAAGGGAGAAGGGAGGGAACAAAGAGAGGGAGAGAAACACTGATCATCTGCCTTTCATATGTGCTTCAGTGAACCTGCGGCCCAGGCACGTGCCCTGACTTTTCACTTTGAGGGAGGACACCCAACCAACTGAGTCACATTAGTCAGAGCTTGATCTCAGTGCTTTTTTCCTGAATGTGTTCATTTTGTAAAAATTCACTGAACTATAGACTTATGATTGGGGTTTTTGATGTGTTTTAAACATTAGTAAAAATTGTTTATTAAATAAAAAGTACAAAAGATTAGGGTGACTTAGAAAATAAATTATGCTTTTTTTTATAGTTGCAAGTTTCATGTGTAAAAGTACTATGCATGTTTAAAAAATTTTCTAGAATTTAAGATCATTAAAAAGTAACCTAGGGGACTTCTGGTCAAGATGGAGGCATAGGTAAAATAGCTTACCTTCTCACACAACCACATCAAAATTACAACTAACTACAGAAAAACCTTCTCAGAAATGTCACAGATCTAGCCACATGGAAGTCCTGCAACTATGAAATTAAAGAAGAAAGCACACAGAGACTAGTAGGAGGGGTGAAGTTGCAGAAGAGCATGATCCCACACCCATGTGTGGAGGATAAAAACTGGGAAGAATATCTCAGGAATAAGGGGTCCCAGCCCCACACCAGGACTCCCAACCCAGGTTTCCAGTGCCAGAAAGACAAATCTCCATAACTTCTGGCTGTAAAAACCAGCAGTGATTGAGGCTGTGGAAGACAGAAACTGCTGGAGTCTCAGGCAGTTCCTCTTAAAACTTCCATACACGGACTACTTGGACTCACTCCCTCTGGGCTCCAGCATGGGAGCAGCATATTGGAAGTCATCAGAGACATATGGGGAGAAACTGAAATGTCTGGCATCAGGACAAGAACTGGGGGCAGCTTCCTCCCATAGAGAATTACTGGCAGAGGCCATCGTTCTTTTTCTGAATCGCCCTCCTCCCTCCTCAGAGTCACAGAACTGGCAGACAGGTGCCATATCTAAGACTCTATCAACCTGGCTCACATGTTTGCCCCACCTTGGTGATTTCCTGAGGTCCTGTACCACCCAACTTTTGGAACCACCCAAGCTGTTTCCTGTGTCTTTTCCATACACATGTCTTTTCTTGGCCCATGATTCAGATTTTCCTAAATTCTCTCAAACCAGTAGCTGTGGCTTCAGTAAGCCCCATACATCTTGTTAATTAGTCCCAGACCTGGCACTAGCAGCAGCCAGCCTTAGTTCACAGCTTGGCCTCACCTGGGCACCTCTAAGCCTAGCACAAGTAACAGCCATCTGCTGATCACACTGTAGCTTATGCTAGTGGCCCTGGACAGAAAACAGGTGATGGCTAACCTTGAATGTGTTGACAAAAATTAAGACTCAACTACAACAGGAGGGAGTACATAGCCCACAGAGTGGGCACATCTTCAATACCCAGCTTGGGTAATAGGGAGGCTGTGCCACTGGACCCTACATGACACCTACTATATTAGGCCACACTACCAAGCTTGAGAAATGTAGTGGCTCTAGGTAATATATAGAAACAAACACAGGGAGGCTGCTAAAATGAGGAGACAAAGAAATATGGCCTAGAGGAAAGAACAGGACAAATCTCCAGAGAAAGAACTAAAGAAAATGGAGACAAGCAATTTACTAGGTGCAGAGTTCAAAAAACTGGTTATAAGGATGCTCAATGAGATTAGTGAGAACCTCAACAGCATAAAAAAAGATCCTGTCAGAAATGAAGGATACACCAATTGAAATAAGGAACAATTTACAGGAAATCAACAGTAGAGTAGATAAAGCTGAGAATCAATTAAGTCGTTTGAATATGTGAGGAAGCAAAAAACAACCAGTCAGAAAACCAAGAAGAAGAAAGAACCCCCCAAAATGAAGATACTATAAGGAGCCTCTGGGACAAATTCAAGTGTTCCAACATTAGATCACAGGGGTACTGGAAGGAGAAGAGAAAGAAATTGGAAACCTATTTGAAAAAAAAAGACAGAAAACTTATCTAACTTGGTGAAGGAAATAGGCATACATGTCCAGGAATCACAGAGAGTCCCAAACAAGATGAACCCAAAGAGGCCCACACCAAAACACATAATAATTAAAATGCCAAAGGTTAAAGACAAAAAAAAGAATCTTAAAAGCAACAAGAGAAAAGCAGTCAGTTACCTACAAGGGAGCTCCCATAAGACTATCTCCTAATTTCTTAAAAGAAACTTTGCAGGCTAAAAGGGATTAGCAAGAAATGTTCAAAGTGTTGAAAAGCAAGGACCTACAACCAAGATTACTCTACCTAGCAAAGCTATCATTTAGAATCAAAGGACAGCTAAAGAGCTTCCCAGAAAAGAAAAAACTAAAAGAGTTCATCACCACCAAAACCAGTATTATATGAAATGTTAAAGGGTCTTTTTTAAGAAGAAGAAAAAGAAGATAAAAAATGTGAACAATAAAATGACAGTAAATACATATCTGTCAACAATGGAGTCTAAAAAACAAAACAAACAAACAAGCAGAAGAGAAACAGAATCATAGATACAGAGAATATTTTGATGGTTGCCAGATGGAACGGGTGTTGGGGGAAGGATAAAAAAGGTGAAAGGATTAAGTAGTGCAAATTGGTAGTTACAAAATAGTCATGGGGAAGTAAAGTACAGTGTAGGGATATAGAGTAGCCACAGAACATACGAGCTCTGTCCAGAATGTATCCATCCATAAACTATGAAAAATAGAGGCATTTATTGAAGAAAATACAAGATACAAGAAACATTGTACATAGAACAATGATGCCTCAGTCCCCTTCAAAGTAGGCACCTTAGGACCTACTTTGGGTTCATTGGTAGTGGTTTCAAACAAGTCATTAGCAACTGCAGCACAATGTTCCTTCTGCTCTGGTAGCAGGTGCCATGGAACAAATTTTGCCATGGCACGTTTCATGTCAAGATCCTGTATCAAAATATTGGGCACAGTAGTTTTTGGAATCCCCAGATCAGCTTCTATTTCTCACACTTTCAGTTGCTGATCTTTATTGATTGCAGCCCATACACGTTCAACATTCCTAGGTATTCCATTTGTTGCAGGCCTTCCGGAACATGGAGCACTTTTGACAGATTCTCGACCATCTTCAAAGCATTTGTACCACACTTCTTTGGTGCTGCAATCATTGCATTGCCCCCAAAAGCCGTTTGAATCATCCAAATAGTGTCTATGGAGGAACGTTTAAGCTTAATGCAAAATTTGATGGAGATTCATTGTTTTACTTGTTCAGTCACTTAGAATGCAACAGCTACACAGTACACATGCTCACTCAACGGCATCTACTACCCCCACTAACTGGAAAGTGAAGTCATCATTGCTCACGCATGTGCATTCCAGTCCACTCTCCTTGGCTGCCAGGTTACATTGATGTTGCACAAACCGTTCTTATTATATTAACAACGGCTGGACTTTTTCTGAACAGACCTCATATATGCCAGACCCATGGATGTGGACAACAGTGTGGGGATCACCTGAGGGAGTGAAGTGGGCTGGGTTGAGGGGGTCAAATGTTGAAAAACTGTGACAACTGTAAGAGCATAAACAATAAACTATAATTAAAAGAAGCCCTAGAGGATCAATTCATCCTGCAGGCTGTTGGTGAATTGTGCAGAGGCTGTACTAGATATCTCTTGATGAAGAATGTTTCTTGTTTGTCAACCAGCCAAGTACTTTGCAAATGGAAAGAAAAGCTCAGAGCATCCTAATTTAACCTTCAGAAGCAGTAGCTCACCCGGGTCTAGGAGAAAACAATGGGATGGTGAATCTGGACCAAGTCCTTGGTGTTGGTTAAAACCTTGGTCCTTAACCGCATTTCAAATAAAGCACAGACCAGGAGTTTTCATACATAAAAAAAAAAATACCTTGATTATATCAGGAAAAAGGAAAAAGATTAGGAACCAGAATGTTTGAGTCCAGACTCTGCCATGTACTAGTTCTATGACTCAGCTCATAACCAATCTGAACACTAGCTTTTCCATCTTTAGTATTAGCATAAAGCTGCTCTTCTGATATAAGACATGTGAATGCAGTAAAAATTATAAAACCCTTAGAGCTGCAACTGTGACTGGTACAGAAATACCGAGCACCGGTATGCTTTGTGCCCTTGGACAGCCTCTCGAAGTGGCTAGGAGGACAGTGTGTGAGCAGTTGGCCCGATGACAGAGCTTCCTGCATTTGAGAATGCATGGACTTGATAACTGTTTTTAAGGAGGCACATCCAGCAGGCTGGGCCTACGTTGTGAGTTTCAGCAGGGGTAGGGAAGGAAAGAATGAGGCATTCTTTAGCCCTTCCATCTGGTTCTGCACTTTGCTTGCCAATTTGTCTCTATTAGAAAGTAGTGGATATCTGTTGCGCGGTGCCCCAAACAAGAAGGGAAAAGTATAACTAGATGTCATCTATGTTGTTCATCTTGGGTATAAATGAAAGAAAAGAATTAAATCTCTATAGGGAGGAGAAACAGAAAAATAACTTGATTGTGGTGGCGATGGTGAGGGCTGGGCTTTCCCATTGGTGCTGAGCCTTTAAAAAGGGTCAGGAGAGAGGCTTCCCCAGCAAGGGGCCGGGGAACAAGTCTGGGTGATTCTGGTCACCGCCTAATGTTGTCTGGAGCAAAACATAAATAAATGGACATTGTTGGAAAACTCTTCAGGCTAAATCTGTCTCTTGGTGTTCTGAACCTTTTGTTCCTTGTGTATAAGTGCATTAATTTGGGTCTTGGCAGGGACAAAGTGGTTTTTCCTGATCTTTCCAAAATTTCCCCTAAACTACTACTTCCTGCATGTGAGAAGCAACATCTTCAGTTGCTCAATCTCATCTCATCTCCGTCTTCCTTACCCTATTTCAAATAGGTTGCCAAGTCCTATGCTTTTTATGCATGAAATTCCTACTTATCTGCTATTTTCCATTTTCTGCAATCACGGCCATGACTGTGAACCAACTGCTGCAGAATTAGGTTGTTGTTTCCTCTCTCTTGTTCTCTTGCTCTCTCTAAATTCTACTACATCTTATAAAACAGCCACATCTTTCTAAAGTATTTCTAACAAACATACCTACAAAATTAGCTACACACTCCTCAATCCCTCATTAACAACCCACTCTATTTTAATCCCAACCTACCTCAGTTATAATTCCTACTCTTCTCATGCATTTGTCAAAGTACTTTGTCACCAAACATGTCCCATGTTCCTTCATTCAGGCCTTGATCCACCAGTTAATATCTCTTTGCCGGACATGTTCCTCACTTTCCCTTGACCAGAGGCAGATCAGGAATAAATTCCTGTCGGTACAGTGTTTTTGGAGAAAGGAAGGGACCCAGGGATTGCTGCAAATCTGCTTCCAGGGTGAAGGGAGGAAGAAATATTAACTGAGAGAAGAAAATGGGGCATCCCTGGAACAATGCAGGCCAAAGAGTGTTTCATTCTGAGAGTTTGAACCCAACAGTAATGTTTCATCCCACCCTGCTTCCTCTAGTCCCTGTATCTGTCCTACTCTCCACCTAAATGGGACAACTCATAGTTCCCTCTCATCATTGCCATTATTGTCTCATTTTATTTTGAAATTATCATATAAAATTGACTTCTTTGGTAAATAGTTTTAGGAACTGTAACACACGTATAGATGTATAAAATCACACCAGAATCAGAATGCAAAGAAGTTTTACCTCACCTAGAAATGCCCTAATGGCATCGCCATGAACTCACACCCTAACCTCATCTGTAACCTCTGGCAACCTCTGATATGATCTTCATCAGAATAACTTTGTCATTGCGAGAATGTCATGGAAGTGAACTCATGTGCACGTGACCTTTGAGTCTGGCTTTTGTTTTTCACTTTCAGTGTAATGCCTTTGAGATACATATGAGTTGCTGTTTGATTGTTTATTTCTTATTATTGCAGAGTAGTATTTAATGGTCTGATATACCACCGTTTATTTATCCACCCAATGAAGGACATTTAGCTTATTCTTAGTTTCTGGAGATTATGAATAGAACCACTATAAACATTCACGTATAGGTTTTTAAGAGAACATGAATTTTCATTTCTTTAAGATAAATACAAGTGTCTGTTCAGGCTGCTCTAATAAAACACCATAGAATGGGTGGATTATAAACAGTAGACATTTATTTCTCACAGTTCTGAAGGCTGGAGGTCTGAGAGCAGAGTGCCAGCACGGTTGGGATCTGGTGAGGACCCTTCCACACGTCAGGCAGACTGATGACTTTCACTGTATCCTTCCGTGACAGAAGGAGAGGTTTGAAGCTTTCTTTTGTGCGAGTATTAACCGCCTGCATCAGAGCTCTGCTATCAAGACCTAATTATTTCCCAAAGTCACCATCTCCTGCCGCCATCACATTGGTAGTTAGAATTTAACATATGAATTTGGAGGGGACACATTCAGCCCATAACGACCCATAAGCTGGATCGCTGGTATTGGGGTAAGTGTGTGTTTAACTTTATGAGAACTGACACTCTTTTCCAGGGTGGCTGTATCATTCTGCATCCCCACCCGCAATGTATTTCTTTACTCCGTGTTCCTGGCTATGTGTTTCTCTTGCTCCACATCCTCACCAGCACTTGGTATTGTCAGTATTTTTAATTTTAGCTACTTTGAGAGGTGTTTAGTAATGTCTCAATATGGCTTTAATTTGCATTTCCCTGATGGCTAATAATTTATACATCTACTTATATGTTTTTTATTTATTTTTTACCATCTATAGATCCTTTTTGGTGTAGTATCCATTCGATTCTTTTTTTTTCCACTTTCTAATTGGGTCAATTCTAGTCTATTATTGAGTTTAAAGAGTTTTTTATATTCTGGATAAGTCCTTTGTTGAATATTTAATTTGCACATATTTTTCTTAGTCTGAAGCTTGTGTCTTTCATTTTTTGACAGTGTCTTTCAAGAGTAAACCTTTTTATTCTGATGAACTCCAATTTATCAGGTTTTTTCTTTTATGGATCTTGTTTTTGGTGTCATGTCTAAGAATTCTTTGCCTAATCCAAGGCTATAGAGATTTTCTGTTTTTGTCTAAAAATTTTACATTTTGCATTTATATATGAAGGACTCCATTCCACTTTCCAAAGGTTTCATTTGTAATTTTTGTACAAGACTGAGGTTTAGATATAAACTGCATTATACTATAATTTTTTTTAGTATAGATGTTCAATTGTTCCATCACTATAGAAAAGAATATCCTTCCTCCATCAAATTGCATTTGCACACTTGTCAAAAATTTATTGGCCATGTCTGTATGGGTCAATTTCTGGGTTCTCTGTTCTGTTCCACTGATCTATGTGTCTTTTGCTCTGCTAGTATCACGGCACTATCCAATTACTGTAATTTTATAGTAAGTCTTAAAATCTGGTTGAGTAATTTCTGCAACTTTATTATTCTTTTAAAAAATTATGTTAGCTATTCTAGTTCCTTAGCCTTTTCATATAAACTTTAGAATTATCTTGTGTCTGCACAAAAAGCCCTACTGGGATTTTTATGGGAGTACATTAAATCTAGAGATTAATTTGGGGAGAATTGCTATCTTTATTATGTTGACTCTTCAGATTCTTGAACGTGTCATGTCTCTTCATTTAGTTACCTCTTCTTTGATTTATTTTATTAGAATTTTGCAGTTTTCAATATACAGATCTGGAAAATATTCTGTTAGATTTATGCCTATTTTGATTTTAGAGGAGCTATTGTAAGTGGTATTGTTTTAAAACTTTTTTCAAACATACACATATACATTGATAGTATACAGAAATACCATGGATATTTGTGTGCTTCCTTTGTCTTGTGGCCATGCTAAAGTCACTTGTTTGTCTTAAGATTGTTTTTGCAGATCAGTTTCACATTTCTCCAGATGGGCTTAAAATCCTTTCTCTAAGTACTTTATTAAAACAGTCTTTTTTTGAAGTCTTTCTAGTTCCCCTTACCAGATGAAATTTCTCCCTCTTAAATACACAAATCATTTTGTCATTACATGTCACTCATCTATTTCTCCCTATGTTATGGTGAACTGAGTACTTCTCCTATTCTTCCAGTTCCAGTGCTAAATATTTTAAATTATAATTCTGTTTATTGTCACTTTGGAATATCAAGCAAGTTTTCTAATCTTTTTTGACCTTCTGAGATTTCTTATTTTTTAAATGGGAGTGACAATAATTATTTTGTAGGTTTAGTGTGAGGATAATGTGTTAGGAGCTCAATAAATATTAGTTTCTTGCCCATTCCCTGGAATTATACATTCTTGAGAACCTACTGCTACATACTTGCTTGAGTCATCTGCAGTATCTGGGATGGTGTAAGTCTTCGATAGATATATGTTTAATCTTATTGATAGAACTTAGCACAGAGCAAGGCACATAGTCTCTACTAACTCTTGTCTTACAACTCTTCACTGTATGACAAATTTTAATATTAAATGATGGTGAGGGTCTTTAGGAATTTGGCCAACCTTTAGCATGAATATATGGAGAAAATAAATTATTCCAGGTTCTCTGAGCAGCTATTCAGTAAATAAAGGAAACTCACCATGAACTGGGTTGAGGGGTTAAAAATAGGGGACTCAGGAGAAGCAAGAAAGAGGTATCAAAAGAGCACATTTAAAAGCAACTGAAAAGTGGATGGAGTATGATAAAGACTGTCATCTTCAAAGAGATTACTTTGGGATCTCAGGTGACAGGGGCAAGCAGGGGCATCATACTCCTTGGGTTAGAGGAGCTAGAGCAGCGTCTCACCCCCACCGGTCACTGTGGAGTTCACTGGCGGGGTTACAATTCCTGTTATTGCTATTACGGTGTCACAGGCATAATTTACACGCACCTGTCTGTGCACTACAAGATGAACAAGAATGACTTTAGCATTCAGAAATTGCTCTCAATGCTTTGATACCCATTTAAATAAATGAGTGTCTTAATTCAGGCTGCTGTAGCAGAAGTGCCATAGACTGGGTTGCTTAAACAACAAACATTTATTTCTCATGAATCTGGAACTGGCAGTCCAAGATCCAAGTGCCAGCAGATCTACCCTCTGGTGAGGATCCACATCTTGATATGTAACTAGCCAGCTTCTTGCTGTGTGCTCACATGGCCGAGAAAGACAGAGAATTTTCCTCTTTTTTTCTGTCTATTTCTTATAGGTGTTCATTCACCTATAAGTGGAAGGACTCCATTCCACTTTCCAAAGTCTCCACTTGTAAACACAATCACACTAGGAATTAGCCTTCAACATTTGAATTTGGTGGGAGAAGGGCACAGTCTCTTGCACTGAGAAAGAGCAAGCTTTTGCAGAAAATGTTGATATCTAAATTGTTATGAGCTGGATCAGTCTGTGAACCAAGGAAAAGGAGGAAAATATTTTGGAGATCATAGCAGTAGACACTGTCTCATCTGTGAGTGTACGCAAGAAGCTTGTCTAAGAGCAGGTCGCATTCCCGAGGGAGTCCAGCAGGGTGCACCATGCAGCCAGGAGAAGGGCACCCATGTGGAAACGGTGCAACCTCACATGCACTGAATGAAAGGTATTGATCTAAGTTTATTGTGATATTTAATGCAGAAAAACATTGGTGAGAGCAGGAGAATATTGGGATAGAAAAAGGTAAGCGATCACAAGCAGGTCAAACACCAAACATTCAAGAATTTCTGGAAAATTATTAACACAATTTAAAATCGAGTCTCCGTGCCAACATAGAAGGGAACTCTGCAAAAATTCACAGGCTTTGTCCCTAAAACAAGCTATAGTAATTTTATTCTTTACAGTATGGGGCCTGGTGCATACAAGGCAAAAATGGCTATGCTTTTACTTTATTTCATCATGTATATGAAAGGATATGACTATTTCAAAAGTGACATAAGTGATCTTTCTTCCTGGGATCAGTTATGACCAAAAGGAACATCAATATGTTGTCTTTGGCAATGCATAGATGTAGTCATTTTCTAAGTGCAATGCAGCAGCCTCAAGAGTTACTAATGAACGTACTAATGTATTCATTGGACTTGTCTCCTCCTACCCCCCATGACTACTGAGTGACACAGCTAAGACATGTACAGGCTCCTTTTGTCTTGGGGCAGATGCCCTCAGGGTCCCACTACTAATGCTGCTTAACTGAATACCTGTGTTTCCAGAAGCATGGGGCCAGTTAAAACTTCTCAGTTAACACCTTAATCCGCCCCACCCTAGAAAAAGCCAGGCTGTATAAGAAAGAGTGTTTACTGCTCACACTAAAACATGTCAATATTAAATAGACTATCAACATCTAAACCAGGGATATACCACATAGAACTATGTGTCTTAATATTAGTTATGTCTAAAACAGTTTTCCTATTCTAAAGATAGAGTTAAAGGTAACTATACAAGGCAACACAATGAAAAGAGCTGAAGTCTTTAATAAAGTTGAAATTTGTAGCTTTGGGGCTTAGAGGTCACAATCCATGCATTGAATTATACATTCCTATAAATTATTTAGCTAGATCAATGCTTGAGGGAAAGAAAAGGTGAGGTCAATGTCGGCTCAATGTCTTCTTTTCAGAGCTTCAGTTCACCAAGGAATGAGAAGAAAAATCAGAAGGGAGATGTTGTGCTTGTTTGTTTTTTAATAAACGTTTCTATAACGATACCGTGTCTCAAGCATTATTTTTTGTCATCTATAACTACTTAATCATTCTTCTTCAAAAAACCCTATGAAGTGGGTCCCATTGTTGCATCCATTTTACAGATTAGAAACAGAAGCACTAAGCAGAGTGGCATAAATTCTAGGGATCTCTCAATCCATATTCAGTGGAACTGAAAATGACCCCCTCAAAATTTTCAGATTTGAAAGAATGTAATTTTTCGTGGTAGCTTTTTGGTCCAATTTTATGTTTCTTACAAAAATCTTAGTTTTAATAGCACTTCCATTTACAGACCTGTTTACTGCTCTCTGACTTGTGCTTACTAAGCTGAGGAAAACCCCCATTTTTAAAAATGTTTTATTGTTTATACTGCTTTAAGTGTCCTAATTTTCCCCTTTGACCCCTGTTCTCCCTACCCACCCCCACTTCCATAGTTAATCCCCAACCACTTATCCACGTCCACGGGTCTTTCATCTATGTTCTTTGACTAATCCCTTCACCTTCCTTCAAACAGCCCTGCCTTCCCCTCCCCTCTTACAGCTGTCTGTCTGTTCCATGATTCTATGCCTCTCAATTTGCTCATTAGTTTATTTTGCTCATTAGATTCCTTTTATAAGTAAGATCATATGATATTTGTCTTTCTCTGATTGGCTTATTTGACTAAGCATAATAGTATCCAGTTCCATCCATATTGTTTCAAAAGGCCACTGTGTAAATATAACACAGTTTTTTTTTTTTTTTTATCCACTCATCTACTGATGGGCACTTAGGCTATTTCCAGCTCTTGGCTTGTAAATTGCGCTGCTATGAACATTGTCGTGCATACGTTCTTTTGAATTGGTGTTTCAGGATTCTTAGGGTATATTCCTAAATGGAATGACTGATTCAAAAGGTAGTCACATTTAAATTTTGAGGAAATTCCATGTTGTTTTCCACAGTGGCTGCACCATTCTGCATTCCCCCCATTTTTCTTTGATTTCTGTAAAACACTCCTATCCCCACAAGCCTTTGTTTTACTCCTCACCTGAGTGTATATTTATTGATTTTAGAGAGGGAGGAAGGGAGAGAAAAAAAACATTGACATGAGAAACATTGATCGGTTGCCTCCCATATATGCCCCAACTGGGGATCGAACCCACAGCCTAGATATGTGCTGTGGGAATCAAACTCACAGCTTTTCCATGTATGGGGCAACACTCAAAACAAGTGAGCCACTTGGTCAGGGCCCACATAGCTTTTTATGTAATAGTCAAATTTACAGAAGGTTTGGGAAAATGAACAGCTATTATTACATCTTAGTGTTGTAATGTCCTTCGGTTCACTATCAGGGATATGTCATTGCCTATTTCTGTACTTTCCAGTCTCTCTCTCTCTATTTTTGAATACATACATACATTTCTTACCTTTCCCTTTCTTCTTCCCCTGCCCTGTTCCCACTACACTAATACATAGTTACCTTGTCTCCTGTTTGCTATATATTCTACCCCTCGGAGTCATATACATAGAAGATTAACATTTATGTCTAACGTATCCTGTTAAGATGGTAGCTAAAATAATACAATGGATGCACCCTCTGCATTGAAATGATGCCAACTCACTTAAGTACAAATGGCTGTAGTAAATTGTAGCCTTAAGTGACACCTTTCTTTCCAACATCATTAAAATATTGCTTGTTAATTTATACTTCTGTTTATTAAACATAAATTTATAGACTGTTAGAACTAAAAGAGGCTTTTAAGGTCATATAACTGAGTTCTCTTTTATAGACTAGTCGTTCCCAACCTGGTTACACACTGGGATCATCTGGGAATTTTAAAATGTGCTAATGTCTGGGCCCCATATGTTTTGAGTAAATGTGGGTGTTGTTTGGTGATTGTAACTTTTTTTTAAGTTTTCAAGTGATTCTAATGTGTAGCCAAGTTGAGAATCACTATTATAGATCCAGAAAAAATAAATCTATACAAGGTCAAATGATTATTTAGGGAGAGAGAGGATTTAAATTTAGTTTGATATTTAAGTCCAAGTTCTATTGTTTACTGAGTTACTTTGGGTAAAGTTTTAAAGTTCTGAATCATATTCATAGCCCTGTATTCTCTCTGGGTTCCAAGTTGGGAAGTGGTGGAAGCTGGCCTGGTGGAGACCATGGAGATATATGTCCATTTATGGAATCCAACTGCCTTTTTAGGGTCACTCTTGGCACTTTTGTTAGAAAATAAATTTGCTAACAAAAAAATCATGTACTTTCAATTAATATGACAAAAACAAGACCTCTCTGAATCTGGTGCACAGAGAGAAGAGAAGGGATTTAAGGAAAGAATAATACAGAACAGAAACGCCTCTTGTATTAGTTTTCTATCACTGTGCAATGAATCACTGAACTCAGTGGCTTAAAGCAGCACCTGTATCAGCTCATGGATGGGCAGGTCAGAAGTCTGGCGTGGCATGGCTAACCCCCTACGCAGGGCAGCACAGGCTGAGATGAAGATCTTGACTAGATGGATCTCTCATCTGCAGGCCTGGGGGGGAATCTTACTCCAAACTTGTTTTTAACCATTGTCAAAATTCAGTCCCTTTCATCTCAGTAGGATTGAGATCCACATTTCCACACTGCCTGTCAGCCAGAGGCTGCTCTGAGCTCCCGAATGTCACCTTCATTCCTTGCTATGTGGTCCCCTCCTTCTTCAAGCAGGCGATGGTATGCTGGTCGATTCCTTTTGTGTTCAGATCTTTGACTTCTTCCTCTGCCACTTGCCAAAGAAAATGCTGTTTTTGAAGGGCTCATGTGATTAGATCATCTTAATTACAGCTACAAAATCCTTTCATAGCAGTATTCAGACTAATGTTTGATTGAATAACAGGGAGAAGTATATACCAGGGACTGGGAATCTTAGGGCTATCTTGAAATTTTGTCTGCCACATTCTACTCAAGATTCATATTCGGTTTGAAAGCTTTTTATTTCATATTCTACCCTTAATTCTGAGAGCACCAGTATTTCATGATATGCTGAAAAAGGAACAGATCCATTTAATAACATAAACTAACCAAATAGCCAATAACTTAATTTTTTGTATATAACAGGTAATCAATCTTGATCCTTCACAAATTTTAAAGTAAGGAATAGTTTTCTTCCACTTCCCATATATAAATCTTACATAGTTCCAGCTTACTATTACCCTGTCTGTGAGGACAACACCCTTGTGGCTCTGCATGGCAGCCTTCTCTCATTTGGAGCAGTCAGTGAAAACAGGTTTTGCCTTTCATCTATGTGAGTACATTTATGTTCTGTCCTGCTATGCAAATAACCTGTAACAATACCTAATATCATACAACAGTTTTCAACCTTGACTTCTCATTAGAAACGCAGGGAGCTTTACAAACTACTGATGTCTGAGTCCCATCTCAGAGATTCCAATTTAATTGGGAGGAGGGCTTGGAAATTAAAAGTTTCTTGGATGATTCCTTATACAACCAACAAAGACACTCTGCTGTTGATGTAGACATCGTGGGCATGGAGAAGTACAGGACTGAACAGATCTCTAGAAAGTCCAGTATTTTCAAAATCACTCAGATTTTTACCAAGTATTCTCTATTTGGCTTCACCATGTGCAAAAGCTAAAAATGAAAAAAAAAAAAAAACTGAACAGAGAAACAATGGGAAAGCACTAAAAAACCATTTAGTGACAGATTTGTATTCAGAAGTCGTCCCATCAATGATGATTATAGCTAATATTTCCTGTTTATTGTCATATACTTTGGACTACATCTGATGTATAAAGACAACATCTATTTTATCTCGTTTTACCCTCAAAGCAAAGCCATGAGGGAGTTATTATTATTACCCTGACTTTACAAATAAAAAATGAGTTACAGCCATTAAAATACAAAGTCAGGATTTGAGACTTGAATATTGGTCAATCTGATTACAAAGCTGATGCTCTTAGACTCTGAAAGGTACCTACTGATAACTTTGAAATATACAATATGCCATCATCAAGGTAGAAGTCATTTTGTCATTATCAGTTATTAAAAAACATAAGATACACACTTGTGCACACTTAACACTGAGGCATGCACACACACAATAATCAGACCTAGTAATAGTAAGGCTTTATTTACTAGGTTTCTTAATTTTGCAAGTTGTTATATCTTCTGAAAGCTCTGTTTAATATAGTTCACCTACATTCTAAGAATTATAAATGGATTTAGTGTAATAGGGTAGAAACAGACTAGAAATTTGGGGATCTTAGTCAGTGACCTCTTCCAATCTGCCCCCATAACCCAGACCAGCTCCAGGACTCTGGGTTAGCGACTGCTCCTGTTGTATCCAGTGTCTGCAGCTGTCCAACGAATGCAGCATTTGCACTGAATGGTCTCTAAGGCCCTTTCTAGTTTCAAAGGCAAAAATTTTGTTTTTAATTACTTGAAGCAATTGTGTATCTATTTCCTTTCCTCAAGTATTTATTTAACTTTTTGTTATTCATTTTATTTTTGAAATCCAGTTTTATATCAAACAGTTCAATCATAGTGAAAGAATGATCATGATAATAGCTAACATTTATGAAACACTAAATTCTAGGTATTTATGAATATATATTAAATCACTCATCATAAGTATCTAAAGAAATAGAATCTATTATTAACCCTATTTTAGAGATGGGGAAACTGAGGCACAGTAGAGATAATAAGCAGCTCGCCCAAGCTTGCACAACTAGTATGTGGCAGAAGACTGTGGTAGGGTGACCCCTGAATTTATTCTTTAAACTATTGCATTCTCTTCTTTCAATATTTTTAGGTGCTATGCATGAAGGACTTACATGTTAATTAGTGTACTTTGTTTAATGACACATTAAAGAATATAGAAAACAAAATAATAAAGCTGATTTCAATGGTATTTGATTTAATAAAATACTGGCTTTTTACCACAATCCCCCAACACACATACACACACACCACATCCTGAAGCCTATTCTTTATTTTATTTATAGCCCATGAGACAGATAATCTCTGGGATACTCCTTTATGAGAAAAACATAAATGTCATATTTAGGAAAAATAAGGAGCATCTGCTTTTATGTTCAAGACGTTACATCTTCTCATTTTTCTCTGCCTTATGGGATTTTAATTAAAATAATAAAATAGAGAGAGCTACCAAAGTTTGTCACATAATGATGATAGCAAAACAGAACAGCATAAAGTTAATCCCCTCTCTCCAAAATATTTCCTTCTGTGCACATTCATCCAGAAACTAATGATGCCAGTCATATCAACAAAGGGCCAGGAGCTCACTGCAGACTGTGTGGGACTGGCTGACTGTACAGCAGTGATTCAAATCTCAGCTCTAAAGACCTGGAAAATACACAGCGGCACAGGAAGTTGTCTCCACTGTGGTGGTTGGTTACCATGGTTTCTGAGTCTGAAGGTAGAGCTCGGGTAGACTTAGAGGTTTCTGAGTCCAAAACCTTACTCCCAAGGTAAAATACTGAAATGGAGCAACAATTCAGATAATTCTTATAAAGCGGTATTTCCCTCCCTTCCCCAGGAATTATCTATCTGGTTAATATTTTTTAATCATTTCTCATTGTTTGGATAACATGCTGTTTTACCCCCATGGATCATGTGGATTAGCAGGAGGTAGATAGTGCTATACTTTTGTGTGAAAATGCACTCTTGAAGAAATTTGTGAGAGTTTTGTCTTTCTAATAGTACCTGCAGGATTGTACATATTATTTAGTATACATAAATTATATATGTTATATAATATATGCAGGCATATATTAGCTATTAAGACAGCTGAGACATAAAAGGATGAAACTGAAACATTGTAGGTAGTCTCCAATCACAAATACGATACTTTCTACAAGTTTATGTGTAAATTAGTTGTTTAGGCACGTGTAAGCATTTTTCTACAGAAAATCACAGTCTGGATCATTTCTTATTTCAGTTTTGTGTTATGAAAACATATTTAGCATTTAAGTATGTCATGATTGTTTTATTTTCTTTCTTTTATCTTTTTTTTGCTGTTCTGGTTATTTATTTATTTATTTTTTAAATTTAAATTATATTTTATTGTTTTTGCTATTACAGTTGTCCCAACTTTTCCCCTTTGTCCCCCTCTACCTCCACCTCCCCCACTCCCTCAGGCAATCACCACACCTCTGTCCATGTTTGTGGCTCATGCATAGACATTCTTTGAGACTGTACTCCCCATGCTATAGTGTACACCCCCATGGCCATCCTGTAACAAGCAACTGGTACTTCTTAATCCCTACACCTCTTTCCCGCATTCCTACGACCTCCCCTCCCATCTGGCAGTCCTCAAAATATTCTCTGTTGCTATAATTGTTTCTGTTCTGCATTTTTGTTCCTTTTGTTTTTTAGATTCAGTTATTAATAGATATGTATTTATTACGATTTTATTGTTCATAGTTTTAATCTTCCTCTTAAAGAAGACCCTTTAATACTTCATGTAATAATGGATTGGAGATGATGAACTATGATTTTTTCAATGTATTAGGTAGAGCTGCTATTACTCCCTGGCTTGGTAGAGTGGCCTAATGTAACGTTTCATTGGGTCCAGTGGAACAGCCTCCCATGGGAGGGATTTGCCCAGGCTGATCAGCTGCAAGTCCTGGCAGTGACCACTGTCCATGACCTCCGACCACCATGGAGGATCAGCTGTGCAAGACCCACTCACAGAGCAAGACTTGCTTCAGCAGGGTTCTGGTGCCTGCTCAGTCCACCCGTTGAGTGTGTTGCTTGTGGAGCTGGTTGGGCAGTGGTGGTCTCATGTGGTCTGTGGCTGTGCGTTGAGTGCACAGGCTCTGTGGCCTCCTGGGAGGTGCAGGCCAGGGTTACCCACCGCTGCGTTCTGTTTGGGGCCACTCAAATAAGCTACAATGCAATCTGCATTTGGCTGCTACTTGTGCTGGCCTTGGAGGTGCCCAAGCAAGTCCAGGCTGTGACCTAAGGTCATCTGCTTTGCTGCTAGTACCAGACTTGGGGCCGCTTAGCAATAGGCAAGTGGCATGCCAAGGTGAGATGCTGTTTGAGAGAATTTAGAAAAATTTGAAGCATGAGCCAAGAGAAGACATGTGTGTGGAAAAGTCACTGGAAACAGCCTGGGTGGACCCCAAATTTGGATGGGATGGAGTCTTGGGCAGTCACCAGGGTGGGGCAAACAGTGTGACCCAGGTTGATTGGAGTCTCAGATATGGTGCCTGCCTGCTGGCTCTGTCAGGGGAGGACCCTGAAAAGGAAAATGTCCTCTGCCAGCACTTTCGTTTCAGAGAAAGTTGTCCTGCAGTTCTTGTCCTGGAGCTGGACAATGCAGTTCCTCCCCACATGTCTTTGATGTCTTTCAGGCTGCTGCCCCCATGCTGGAGCTCAGAGGGAGTAAGACTGGGAATAGGCCCTTTAAGAGGAGCAGCCTCATGCTCTAGCAGTTTCTGTTTTCCACAGTTTCAATCCCCGCTGATTTAAAAAAATATATATATATATATTTTATTGATTATGCAATTACAAGTTGTCCCAATTTTCTCCTTTTGTGCCCCTCCACCTGGTGCTCCCCTTCCCCCTAGAAATTCCCCTTTAGTTCACGTCCATGGGTCATGCATACAATTTCTTTGGCTTCTCCATTTCCTATATTACTCTTACCATCCCGTGTCTATTTTGTACCTGCCGAGTATGCTTCTTAATCATTGCACCTTTCTCCCCATTCTCCCCCTTCTCCTTCCCAGCTGGTAACCCTCCAAATAATTTCTATGTCTGTGATTCTGTTCCTGTACTGGTTGTTTGTTTTTTTAGATTCAGTTGTTGATAGTTGTGAATTTGTTGCCATTTTACTGTTCATAGTTTTGATCTTCTTCTGTTTCTTAAATTAAGTCCCTTTAACATTTCATGTAGTATGGGCTTGGTGATGATGAACTCCTTCAGCTTTACCTTGTCTGGGAAGCACTTTATATGTCCTTCCATTCTAAATTATAGTTTTCTTGCATACAGTAATCCAGGTTGTAGGTCCTTGTTTTTTGTCATTCTGAATATTTCTTGCCAGTCCCTTCTTGCCTGCACAGTTTCTTTTGAGAAATCAGCTGACAGTCTTACGGAAACTCCTTTGTAGGTAAGTGTCTTCTTTTCTCTTGCTGCTTTTAAGATTCTCTCTTTATCTTTATATTTGGCATTTTAATTATGATGTGTCTTGATGTGGTCCTCTTTGGGTCCAACTTGTTTGGGACTCTTTGTGCTTCCTAGACTTGTGTGTCTACCTCTTTTTCCAAATTAGGGAAGTTATCTTTAATTATTTTTTCAAATAAATTTTCAATTTCTTGCTCTTTCTCTTCTCTTTTTGGCATCCTTATTATTCAGATATTGGTACATTTGGAAGTATACCAGAAGCTTCTTATACTATCCTCATTTAAAAAAAATATTTTTTCTTCTTGCTGTTCTGGTTGAATGCTTATTTCTTCCTTATGTTACAAATTGTTGTCTTGAATCCTGGCTTCCTCCCCTCCACTATTGGTTTCCTATAGATTTTTCTTTATTTCACTTAGTGTAACCTTCATTTTTTCCTTTATGTTGTCATACTCAATGAGTTCTTTGAGCATCCTAATCACTTGTGTTTTGAGCTCTGCATTTGATAGGTTAATTATCTCTGTTTTGTTTAGTTCTTTTTCTGGGGTTCTTTCATTTGGGCCATGTTTCTTTGTCTCCTCAACTTGGCAGCCTCCTTGTATGTGTTTCTGCGTATTAGGGAGAACTGCTCTGACTCCCTGTCTTAGTAGTGTGGCTTATTGTACAAAAGGCACCTGTAAATTGTGTGGGGTGAAGCCTTAGGTAATCACCAGGGTGGGGCAACCTGCTTCATTGCTCTGTGGCTCTATGTGGGGGAAGGCTCTGAGAGGGGACAATGCCACTGCCTGGCTTCTGGAGGTTTACCTGGCATTTGCTCCATTTTCAGTCACTTCACCTATACCCTGTATTTGACTGGCACCCTCCAAGATGTTGCCCTGGTGCTAAATCCCAGAGAGGGTGGGTTTGCATACGTCCCAAGACACTATGGCCCCTTTAAGTGGAGACTCCTGAAAATCCTGCAGTTTTTTACACCACTCCAAACCCCACTGGTTTTAACAGCCAGAAGTCATAGGGATTTATCTTCCTGGTTCTGGAACCCTGGGCCGTGAGGTCTGGCCTGACACTGGGATTGCTCACTCCCAAGGTACTCCTCCCAACTTTTATCTACCACACCTGAATGTGGGACTGCCCATTCCACCACCACTGCCTCTCCATGCCTCACCCCATCTCCTCGCCTCTCTGCCTGTCTCTGCATTCTGCCTCTCCTAACCCTCTGGATGAATGTGGTCTCTTTAAATCCTTGGTTGTTGGACTTTCATACAGTTCAATATTTTGTCAGTTCTGGGTGTTATTTGTTTTGAGGTTTAGTTGTAATTCTCTCTCTGGTTGTGCAAGGAAAAAAAGTGTGTCTACCTACGCCTCCATCTTGACCATAAGTCCCTACTGATTTTTACAGCCAGAAGTTATGGTGACTTCTCTTTCTGATTCAGAGCCCTGGGCTATGAGGCCCAGTGTGGGGCTTGGACTTTTTGTTCCTGAGATACCCCTCCCAATTTGTAGCCACTACATGTGGGGTGGGACCAACCCATTCTGTGGCTCTACCTCTCCTACCAGTCTGGATGTAGTTTCTTCTTTAATCCTGTAATTGTAAACTTCTATTCAGCTTGATTTCTATTGGTTCTGAATGATGGTTGTACTCTAGTTGTAATTTTGATGTAGTTGTGTGAGGAGGCCAATCGTGCTTACCCACACTGCTATCTTAAACAGAAGCCTTGTTATTATTTTTTCTGGTTCCTGGAGTCAGTAGTCTTTTGTTGTTATAAGAAGAGGGTATAGAAGAAACCAGAAAGACATGGGATTGGATCTATGGGAAATTGCACATTTTCTTATACTTTCTTCTTCCTCCTAATTATTTAACTGAGACCCTGGGCCCCTCTGCTTGGGGCTGTGAGCTGGTCTGAGTCTCTCTCCAGGGCAGCATGCTCAGATGAGCCTTAAGTTCTCATAAGTACTCTGTTACCTCCGAATATTCTCTTGGTTTTCTTTAACTAGCAATCAAAAATGAAGATGACATGTATAATTAATTACAAGCACAAATCCGGATTTCTCATACGTAAGGAATGCATACATTTTTAAAAAATAGGTTTTCCCCATGTTTACTTTATAATATTTATCAAAATATTACTTAAAATATATAAACATATTACCAGGTATACATTTATTATACTTATTGATTTTAACACAAGGATAAACTAAAACATTTATAAATCAAATACAAAGCCAGAAAATTCAAATAACATTAATATTGTATACTGAATGATATTTAGCTAAAACTAAATTATTGATGTTGGGTTTAATAGTAGAAAAGTGTTATTGGCATATTTTACATTTCACTTCTTTTTAGCTTGGTTCTTTAGGTTTTTTGAGTAGGAGAGATCATTAATTGGTTATAAAGTATTAAAAGTCATAACTAAGTCATAAGTTGAGTATTTGAATGACTATCATTAATTTAAAAATTTACCTAAGGTGGAGAAGTGTATCGGGGGGGGGGGATAAATGGTGATGGAAGGAGACTTGACATGGGTGGAACACAAAACAGTATACAGATGATATGGAGGAATTGTATACCTGAAACTTGTATAATTTTGTTAACCAGTGTCACCCAAATAAATTAAATAAAAAATAGCTAAATAAATAGTGAATGGAATAAGAAGCAAAAACTGGCAGTTACTGGATAGTTACGGTAATAACTAGTAACAGTAAAATACTAGGAAATAGAGTATGCAAAGAACACATGATAATATTGTAATAACTTTGTATAGTGACAGAGAGTTACCAGACTTCTCATGGTGATCACTTCATAAGGTATATAAATTACAAATCATTGTACACCTGAAACTAATATAATATTGTATGCAACTATACTTTAATTAAAAAGAGCTCCACATTCCAGAATTTTTTTTTTAAAGAACAGACAAAAGTTGGTGTTAGGTCTCTGGAGAATGGGGTGGTCTGCCCTGATCTAACTTGAGGAATGCAGAGAGCTCTCTCTGTTTTGGTGAAGCACCTAGATGGTGGCCCTGTATTCTCCAGAAAATCTTCATTTTCAGGAACATCTTTTTGAAGCTCTATATGTATTTAAAATATGTTCTTTTCTAATTTTTTTCTTATTTCCTAGGTAATTTTTTATGATTTCATTTTTTTAAATTGTATTTTATTGATTATGCTATTAGAGTTGTCACCATCGTTACCCCTTTTTTCCCCTCCACCCAGATCACACACTCCCTCAGAAAATCCCCACGCCATTGTTCATATCCATGGGTCATGCGTAGGCTTTTTGGCTACTCCATTTCCTATACAGTACTTTACATCCCCATGGCTATTCTGTAACTATTTGTACATCTTAATCCCCTCACCTGTTCATCCATTCCCCCATACCTCCCTTCCATCTGGCAACCATCAAAATGCTCTCCATATCCATGATCCTGCTTGCTTAGTTGGTTTTTAAGATTAAATTATTGATAGGTATGTATTTATTGCCATTTTATTGTTCATAGTTCTGATCTTTTTCTTAAGTAAGTCCCTTTAACATTTCATATATTAGTGGTTTGGTGATGATGAGCTACATTAGTTTTTTCTTGTTTGAGAAGCTCTTTATTTGCCCTTTGATTCTAAATGATATGTTTGTTGAGTAGATCAGTCTTGGCTGTGTGCTCCTGCTTTTCATGGTTTTGAATATTTCTTGCCAATCCATTCTAGCCTGCAAAGTTTTTTTTTTTGAGAAATCAGCTGACAGTCTATGGAAATTCCCCTGTAGGTAACTAACTGCTTTTCCTTTGCTGCTTTTAAGATTCTCTCTTTGTCTTTAACTTTTGGCATTTTAATTATGGTGTATCTTGGAGTGGGCCTCTTTATATTCATCTTGTTTGGGATTCTCTATGCTTCCTGGGTTTGCATGCCTATTTCCTTCACCAGATTATTAAAGTTTTCTTTCATTATATTTTCAAATAGATTTCCAATTTCTTGCTCTTTCACTTTTCCGTCTGGCACCATGTAATGTGAATGTTGTACTCACTGAAGTTGTTCCAGAGGTTGCTTATACCACCCTCATTTCTTTGGATTCCTTTTTTCTTCTTGTGGTTCTGTTTTTTTTTTTTTTTTTGCTTCCTTATGTTCCAAATCACTAATTTGACTCTCAGCTTCATCAATTATACTATTGTTCCCCTGTAAATTGTTCTTTATTTCAGTTAGGGTATCCTTTGTTTCTGACTGGATCTTTATTATGCTGCTGAGGTCCTCACTAAGTTCCCTGCGAATCCTTATAACCATTGTTTTTGATTATGCATCTGATAGATTACTTATTTCCATTTTATTTAGTTCTTTTTATGGAGTTTTTATCTGTTTTTTCATTTGGGCCATATTTGTCTCCTCATTTTGGCAATCTCCCTGTGTTTGTTTCTATGTATTAAGTAGAGCTGCTATGACTCACTGTCTTTTTTTTTTTAAAGATTTTATTTTTATTTATTTTTAGAAAGAGGGGAAGGGAGGAAGACAGAGAGGGAGAGAAACAGCAATGTATGGTTGCCTCTCACATGGCCCTCACAGGGACCTGGCCTGCAACCTAAGCATGTGCCCTGACTAGGAATTGAACTGGGACCCTTTGGTTCCCAGCCCATGCTCAATCCACTGAGCTACACCAGCCAGGGTGACTCACTGTCTTGTTAGCTTTGCCCAATGTAGTATGTGTCCTGTAGGCTCCAGTGGCACAGCCTCACCTATCACTCAAGCTGGGTACTTGATGTGCACACTTCATGGGGGCTGAGTACATCCTCCTCTTGTAGTTGAGACTTGAATGCTGTGTGCAGACCAATGGGAGGGATTTACCCAAGTCAGTCAACTGCAAGGACTGGCTGTGACCACTGTCCATGAACCTTCACCTTTCATGGAGAATCAGCTGTGTGGGGGCAAGATGGTGGTACTCCAATGTGGTCAGTAGCTGTCCACTGGGTGCACAGGCTCTGGGGTTTCCCAGGTGGTTCAGGCCAAGGTCAGCTGCCACTTGTGTTTTGCTTGGGGCTACCCTGCCTGATCTATGAAGCAATCTGAGATGTGTTGGGTTTGGAGATTCCTAGATGAAACCAAGCTGTGAAACTGGGCTGGTTGCTGTTATTGCCAGACCTGGGGCAACTTAACAAGTGGCACAGGGACTGGAGCCTCTGAGGCTGGCTATTGCTTGTTTGAAAGAATTTAAGAAGTTGTGAAGCATGTTCCAAGACCAGCTATTCATATGGAACTGTAGCATGGGTGTATCCATAGTTAGGTTGGAGGGAGTCTCAGGGGACCTCCAGGGTGGGGCAAACAGTATTAGCCCAGTTGATAGAATCTCAGATATAGCACCAGCCTGCTAGCTCTTTGAGGGGGAATGATTCAGAAAAGGGAAAATAGCCTAAGCCTGATTTCTGTCTAGAAGAAAGCTTTACCCAGCTCTTGCATGGATGCTAGCCACATCAGTTTCTCCATGTATGCCACTGGTGACTTTCAAGCTGCTACTTCTGTGCTGAAGCTCAGATTGAGTGAGTCTGACTAAGACCATGTGTGGGTTTTTTAAAAGGAACTACTTGGGACTCCAGAAGTTTTTTCCACAAACTCAATCCCCACTTTGCAGCCAGAAGTTATGGGGACTTATCTTCCTGGCACTGGAACCCTGGACTGGGGGCCTGTTGTGGGGCTGGGACTCCTTGTTCCCAAGATATCCCTCCTGAATTTTTATCCAGCACATGTGGATGGGGGATCAGCCCTTTCTGAATCTTCTCCCTTCCCATCAGTCTGGATAGATGTGCTTTCTTTAATTCCATAGTTGTCAGACTTCAATTAAACTTCTGTTCTGAGTGATGGTTGTTCTATATTTTAGTTGTAATTTTCATGTGGTTGTGTGAGGAAGTGAGGCATGCTTACCTATGACACCATCTTGACCAAAAATCTCCTGGATGATGAATGTATCATTTTGAATTACTATCTCATTCTCATTAAATAAGAATCTAGATGTGGTATTGCTGCATCCTTCTTTCTCTTGTTATAGCTTTTGTTTTAAAGTCTATTTAGTGTGTAAGTATCACTATCTTAGCTTTTTTTTGGTCTCTGTTTTAATGAAATATCTTCTTACATCCCTTTAATTTCAGTGTGATTTTTGACCTGAAGTGAGTCTCATGTAGATAACATATGTAAGGATCTTTTTTTTTTTTTTGCCATTCAGCACCCTATGTCCCTAAGTATTTTGTTTTCCATTACCGTTTATCCTCCTTTACACCATTTTCACCCTCACCCATGCCCCTCCCTCCATAATTGATAGGTATGTACTTAGTGCCACTTTAATATTTTCATACCACCTTCATAAGTGGTTGGTTTTTACCTTTACTATATGTTTGCCTTTATTAATGAGAGTTTTTCTCTCATATATTTTCTTACTTCCAGTTTTGGTCTTTTCTTTTCCACTGAAAGAACTCCCTTTAACATTTCTTGATGATGAACTCCTTTAGTGTTTTCTTGTCTGGGAAACTCTTGATTGTTCCTTCAATTCTGAATGATAACCTTGCCAGGTAGAGTATTCTTGGCTGTGGGTTTTTCCCTTTCATCATGTTGAATATATCATGCCACTTACTTCTGGTCTGTAGAATTTTTGTTGTAAAATCAGCTGTTAGTCTTATGGGAATTCTCTTTTATGTAAGTAATTTTCTCTTGCTGCTTTTAAGATCCTCTCATTATATTTAACCTTTAATATTTTAATTGTGATGTGTCTTAGTATGGTTCCCTTTGGGTTCATCTTGTTGGAACTCTGTGCTTCCTTGACTTGGATGTGTATTTTCTTCTCCAAGTCAGGCAATATTTTAGTCATTATTTCTTTAAATAGTTTTATTGCAACTTTCTCTCTCTTCTCATTCTGGTACTCCTATTATGCAGATATTAGTACACTTAATGTTGTTCCATAGGTTTATTTTGCTATCTTCATTCTTTTTTCTTTTTGGTCTTCCAATTGGGTGATTTTCAAAATTCTGTATTCTTGTTTGCTAATCCAATCTTCTGTGTTATCTAATTTATTTCTGATTCCTCCTAGCATGTTTTTCATTTTAATTGTTATATTCTTCAGTTCTGATAGGTACTTTTTATTTTTACAATTTTTATCTCTTTGAAGTTCTCATTGAATGCAGTACCCACTTGACTGCAGAGATTTATGAGCATTTTTATGATTATTACTTTGAACACTTTATCTACTAGACAGTTTAACTGCATTTCATTTAGATCTTTTTCTGAAGTTTGATTAAAAAAATTTTTTGTTACATATTCTTTAGTCTCCTCATTTTAACTGTTTGTTTCTATATATTAGGTAGATCAGCTACATCTCCTGGTCTTGAAAAATTGGCCTTAATTAGAAGGTACCCTATGAACAACCCAGGGTGGAATCCCCTTTTTTCACCAGAGCTAGGTGCTCCAGAGGTGCTCCCTGTGTGGCCTGGAGTGGCCTCCTATTGTGGTTGATCCACAACTACTACAAACTCACTGGCAGGGGAGGCTGATCCCTGGCCCATCGGACTGTGTGGCCCGGCTGCAACTACGTGGGCATGCTTGTGTGAAAAGCAGTCTAGGCAGTTATCCAGCAAAAAGAGTGTTATAAATGGAGAAAATTCTATCACTAGATACATGATTGGTTCAAACGATCCCCTAGGATTCTTTCATCTCTAAAATCTATGATTTCAAGTCAAATGGTATATATATTAAAGTGTTTTTTTGCTTGTATTTGATACTTACTTCAAATTTACAATGTCTCTTTTGGTTGCTAGTGGCTCTTAATTTGTGTAAAAATAAATAGAAGTGTATGAAAGTAAAAGTATATGTTCAATGGAAGTAAAAGGATAAGAAGAAGACAGGAAAGAAAGCATAGTCATTTATATTCAATGTGAGGTTTTCCGTGAGGATGCCTACAAAAAGAGTTGTTTAGTGAAAGGATCATGTGTATATAACTTAATGTATGTTAAGATTTTAAATTACCAATTATCTTGTGGCAATATTGTACTACCAGGAACCTGAATAAAATATATGATACTTGGGTATTATTAGCAAGTTGAAACCTTGGCACAAGGAGTCGACTGCAACTAGAGAATTGGAGAATGAAGGATACAAGAGAACAGACAGGCAAGAGAGGCAATGAGGTGCAGGACAAATTCTGTGATGGTGAGGCTTTGGCAAGCTATGCCAGTTCTTAAAGTAGGCCTTCCAATGGAGTTAGCTACTAGACACTGTGAACTCTTTCTAATGCCTACTGCAAAAGACTATTTCTCTGCCTTATACAGTGCCATATAGAACATATATGCACTCTGAGAAATTGAATAATTCAGTCAGTAAAGCATTTCTTTGATTATTGTACATGGTTTAAAAAGTTTCCTAATCTTAACTTTCTTAAGTTAAATTCAGGCAACTAGAATAACATTCCAAGTAGAATGAATGATGGTAAAAGTAGATTCTTTATGGTAATGTGATATAATGTCAAGAGTTCACTTGAATAAACATTAATAACATGCTTTTTTGGGTGGCAAGCATTAATGGTGGCACTGCTTGCAGAAGCCTCACTATCACAGAGATTGCTGCGGACCTTGTTGTCTCTCCTGCCCATCTGTTCTCTTGGCTCTTCCACTCTCCAGCTCCCTAGTTGCAGTTGGCTCTTTGCGCCAAGGTTTCAATTTCCTGTACTCACATTTTCTTTGGGGCAGGCTAGCTAGTACCCAAATATCACACATATTTTATTCAGGCTCTTGGTAGTACAGTAGTGTCATAGGATAATTGATAATTTAACATCTTAGCATACATTAGTTATATATGCATAATCCTTTCCACTAATGCGAGTCTAACTTCTTAGGCATCCTCATGGAAAATCTTGCACTGAATTTAAATGACAGTGCTTTCTTTCCTGCCTTCTTAACCTTTTAACTTCTATTGAACATAAACTTTTATTTTCATATTTATATTTACTTTTATACATTAGAAGAGTGACTACCTACCTAAAAGAAGTATTTAAATTTGAAGTAAGCATCTAATACAAGCAAAAATACATTTTTGTTACATATACCACGTGACTTGGAATCATAGATTTTAGAGATATCCTAGGGGGTAATTTGACCCAGTCATTTATTTGGTGATAGAATATCTTCTATTTATAAGGTTATTCCTGATGGATGACCATCTGGCCTTTTCATAAAAACTTCTAATAAATTATTCTCTTGTAAAGCAGCTTATTTCACCTCTAAAGAACTTTGAAAATCTTTCTTATCATAAACTTAGGTCTATTTCATCACAATTTCTGATGATTAGTTCCTGCAATTCTTCCCTTAGAGCTACCCCTACTAATTTGAGTTTCTTAATTACATGATTACCCTTTAAATACATTAAAAAAAATTTTTTATGTTTGATTTTATAGAGAGGAGGGAGGGAAAAAGAGAGGGAGAGAAACATTAGTGCAAGAGACACACATTGATTGGTTGCCTTTCATGTGCACTCTGACTGGCCACCGAACCCACAACCTACTCATATGACCCTACCAGGAATGAAACTGGCAACCTCTCAATTTACAGGATACCCACCCAACTGAGCCACATAAACTGGGACAATGCACAATTTCTAGATAAAGCAAAGGAAATATGATAACATAAAACAAGGAAGTACTTTATATTGATGGTTGGAAGAAAACAAAGGTGTAAATTGACCAACTAAAAGAACGGAAAGGAATCAAACTCAGGACAAGAATAAAGGCAAATATACCCTGATGCACTGGAACTATAGGAATATATAGGAGTTTTTAAATTCACAGAATGACACTCGACCTTCAGGAAGAAAAGCTGTGTGGAGCTCTGCAGAGCTAATTTGGCATGTTTCAGGGAAAGCAAAAGCAAGCAGGAGGTTAACAACTAGAGCAGAGTGACCATAGGGAGGGTGGGCTGTTGCCTTGGCAATTCAAAGTAGTTTTGTTCAACAAGAAGAGATGTATTTTAGGGCAATGGCGGCTGCATGATCATACAGTGCTACCATCAGGAAGTGTTCCTTCCTCTTCTTAAAGCATGTATTGTATGGGATGAGAACATATCCTCAAAATACAGGTAATGCACTTCTATTATGACTCTGTCGTCCTATAGATATTCATGGTTATAGTATATGCCGGCTGACAGAAGATTGAATAGAATTTTCCCCTTTGCCTGGGACATGAGGACAAACAGACTTTGGTAATGTACGTTCTTTGACTCATGACCGAGCTAGGCAGGCAAGGTGACAGACTACACCACTCTACATGTCCATATGAACGACTTTTTTTTCTTCCTAAGGTGTCTTCTCAAGAACACTTTCTCTGTTTCCTCAAATTTGGCAGCCAGTAACTTTACACAACTTAAGTCTTCTTAATACCTGGAAGCAGGTTGAGAGCTGGAAGAAACTAAGGACTTCTTCTAATATAAAAGAGATCAGAGGTCCCCACAGGATCTACGATTGCTTAATCTAGGGTGTGCTTAATAATAGGTGGTCTAGGTACTTACAGCAGAATGAATAATGGCCCCTCAGGGACACCCACATCTTCATCCCTGAAACCTGTAAATGTTACCTTCTATGGCAAAAGGGAATTGCAAATGTGATTATGAATGTCGAGATGAGAGATAATTCTGCATTATCCTGATGGGCCCAAATGTCATTGTCAGGGTCCTTACAAAAGGGAAGCAAAAGATCAGAGTCGGTAGTAGAAAATGTGAAGAAAGAAGCAAGAGATCCGAGTGAGTGGTACAGCGATTAAACAAGGAATGCAGATAGCTCCTAGAAAGTGGAAGACGCAAAGAACGGCTTCTCCCCTGGAGCCTCCAGAAGAAACGAACCCTCTGACACCTTGGTTTCAGCCCTGTAAGGCTCATTTTGGATTTTGGACCTCCAGACTGTAAGAGAAAAAATTTGTGTTGTTTTAAATCACCTGGTTTATGGTAATTTGTTACAGCAGCAAAAGGAAACCAACACAGTCTTTTGTATGGTGCCTATTAGTTTAACTTCTTCCTATAAATATGGAATAAGAGCACATGCTTCTCTCTCTCTCTTCACAGCAGTCTGTGAGAGGAAGGCAGATTGGGGGAGTACACATTCAACCGGGAAACAGTGCATGGAATTAGATTGTATCAGTCAAGGTTTGTTAGTCGGAGGATTCAGAAAACAACTGTGACATATTTAAGCAGGAAATTAATTTACTGAGAGACTTTCAGAAACATTACTGACTGTAGGATTTGAAAAGTCAGAGCGAGGGAGCTAGGCTTCAGCTAGGACCAGGCTAATGGCATGCCCTGGATAAGTCCTGTTGAGACACTGCTGCTACTGGTGCAGACACTGACTCGTGGCAGTTAACCAAGGCACCAGACCCCAGGCACCAACCTGCTTGGCTGTCCCTGATGTCTCAGAAAACCTAACGGTTTTGCTGCTGTTGCCATTCCCTGCCACCAGAATGGGGTTTGCATGGCTCCCTCATTTTTGAATCACTAACTCTTGTTCATAGTCTAAGTTTGGTGAACCTGATTGATCAATTCTGGATCACAGCGGCACACCCTTGCTGTGAAAGAAGCTGGGAAAAAAGCTTTCAGCTTCATGAGAGAGATGTTGCTCTGCTCTCACTAGGACTGGTAATTATGAATTCCCAAATTGTAAGAGTTTCAAATGATAGGTGGCTTTAAAAAGTACAAATGTTCATGACTAGATGTCAAAGGAGATTGTTTGAAAATGCACTAATATATGAGTAGAAAAATGAATATAAGAATATAGTAAAATATATGCTATTCTTATATCCTTTTTACAACACAAAATAATATGATACTTTGAGACATGGAAAGATTGGGCTAAAACTAAAAGGACACAATAGAGAAGTATCCCTATTCAGAGAAATAATAGTAATAGTTAACATGTATTAAGTGCTTTTATGTGCCAAGTGCTCTTCAAAAGATGTAACATATGTTAACTCTATTAGTCCTGTAGGAAAGTATTTACCTCATTTGTAAACAAAGGCCTCATTTGTCTAATAACACGGCCAAAGTCACATATCTAGAAGCAGCAGACTCAGACTACAAGCCCAGGCAGTCTGATCCAGATCATCATTAGAGTTTATTGAAAAAAAAAAAAACCAAAACCAAAAACTCATGAAAAAAAAACAAAACAAAACAAAAAACAAAAACACACCTTCCTTCTTGCAAAGAAACAAATAAACAGCAATGAACCTTTACTGGCTTTTTAATTTAAGAAGTCCGACACATTTATTGTGGATACAGCAAACAATACAGAAATTTATTTGGAATGGAAAGTGCCCGTGATCTTCTTGTCCCCGTCAGTCCCACATCACTCGGACGAACACTTACTGGTGTAGCGCACGTTCTTATGGTCTCTCAGTTGAGTGTTAGGCTGTCATGTATTATATAAAATCCTAGAAACTGACATTGTTAGCCTCGGGAGACTCTCCGAATGTGGATAAAAAGGGAGAGAAATTTAGTATTTCTGATGTAAAAAGGTTCTGTTGGTCTTTTATTTCATTCATTTTGTTTTCCCTGAGCCTCATCTTCCATACTCGGGTTTTGGATAGTTTTTAATAAAATTGAAGCTCAGATAATGAGCCAATGACAATGATAAAGTGAAATTAAATTACAATTTTTTTTTTTCTTTTTGCGAGGGCGAGGTGGTGGTGGGGCTTCAAGGTGGTCCATGAACTGGGGATGCTGACTTAACAAATGAAATTATAACTGAGAGCTATCTCAATTGTACCCAAGAATATTTATACTGTGGTGGAGTACAGAAATCTAGATATATATTCTTAAAACTCTTTGATTCAATATTCCTTTTCCATTGATATTGTCATAGGCACTCTTCTTTGAGATTTTAGTTTGTAAATGTTAACCATTGAACTACAACAAAGTATAAAATGTCTTTTAATTATATCTCAAGATAAAATGTCTAGTGATGTTTAGGAAATTGTGGGAAATGCATATTTCACCAAGTCCTCAAATGTTCAACACTCTCACTCCAACTTTGCTCCAGTTAAAGACCCCGCTTTCTTATTCATATGTGAAAATATTGAAACTATCAGGAGAAAATTTCAACAAACTGCCATATGCACACACATCTTCCCATCTCCTGGCTCCTGTTCTCTTAGACTCTGCTCCCTTCCTCATTCCCATTGACTGTCTGTGCTCTGAGGCAAACCTCCCATCTCTACGCCAGAGCCTCTTTCCTCCTCCTACACAAGGCCATCACTCCAATAATTCTCCTTTCAGCTGGTTATCTGTGGAAAATACACTCACATGCTGACTGCTTGCAATTTAATATTTCCCCTTGCTAAGTTATTTCATTATTTACTAAAGATGTTTTAATAGACAATTGTATGACCCAATACGGAGTAGTTTGTCCAATTATTTGTCCCCAGATCTCATACAGTAAGTCAGATGCCTCATTCTTTGTACTTTCTCCTTTCTTCTACATTCTCTAGCAAAAAAATCCAGACTAAGCTGGTTCTCTTATTTCTTCAATTCTCCCCAACCTCCCACCCCACCCTAAAAAATTCTCCACACCTTGGGGATTCAGTTGTGTGTGTGTGTGTGTGTGCTGGAAGAGGGAAGTGGAGTGGGAAGGGAAGATTCTTGAAATTTCTTTTAAAAAATATTTAGTTGGCTCTGACTGGTGTGGCGCAGTGGGTTGGTCATTGTCCTGCAAACTGAAAGTCTGTGGTTCAATTCCCAGTAAGGGCACATGCCTAGGTTGTAGGCCAGGCCCCACGGGTTGGGGAAGTGAGAGGCAACAGATTGTTGTTTCTCTCTCACATCAATGTTTTACTCCCACACTTCTCCCTCTTTTACAAAAGCTATACAATTTTGGAAAAATGGTAGGCTTCTGCCTCAGCACCTGTCCTGTCTAGAACATCCAAAGAGAATAACCCCACCACCTTCTGCTAGGCCAGTCTGATCCTAGGCTGCACCTAGAGTTTCTTCTCCCATCCAAAATTCTGTCCTTTGTGAAATGCAGGCAGCTACAACATGATAATCCAGGCATCCTCTGGGAAGAGAGCCAGAGAGCCAGTCTCAGCTGTCCTTTCATTTAAAATTTTTTGGCCCATAATTCCATGTGCTCCAGAGGCATTCAGATTATCAACCAATCCTATTCCAGACTGTTTACCATTGCCTCAGGCAGCCTCCTTCTATGGCCTCTCTCTTCTCCTCCCTAATGATCTGATTGGATCTCTCTGTATCAACCCCATTAAAGGCTACTCTGCTGAAAATATCCCTGCTGCCCCTGTTCAGCACCATCATTGTTCCTGGTACCACTGAAGTCACTGGCATCATTGGATGCTCAAAGCTCCCAGACAGTTCTCTGGAAGAGCCAGTCATCTCTATGGATGTGGTGGCTGACAAGTGAATCCCTCTTGCTCACTTCCTCACATTGCTCACTTCTTAAAATTGGTCTAAGAGGATGCATCCGATAGTTGTTCATGTGCCTATACTTTGGTAGGTAAGTTTTCCAGGAAAGTTTCTTGGTGTCTACCTTGGGTAAGCAGGATTCATAGGGCAGAAAATTCTCATATATTACACAGATGTTCAAAAGGTTCCTGGAAGCCAGAAAATATGACAAATACCCACTATATTAATTCTTTTTTCATTGGTTCTGCCTTATCAGGAATTCTAGCACAGATCCCTTTGTTGCTCCCTTATTTACTCATCTTCTATTTTCATATCACCTCCAGGTTGGGTTAGATTTTATGGTGCACAGTCTCAATCAATCCCTTGAATGTATACCGAGGCTCGTGATCCATTATTTTGTCACACAGACAAACCCGATGTTGAACAAGTTTTTATATTTTTTATGTCTATATAGGGGCTGTGTGGTATTGTTGGAAATAATCACACAATTAAGTGATCATTGTCACCATAAATAATTGGCCTTGGGACCACAGTAACGAGGTCCTCAAGATTGTCCAAGAATTCTGGTACACTTCCCTTGTAAGTTCTCTCTCTTTCTCCGCAAGTGGCATTTTGAAAGCTTTATTCTAGTCTTAGACCGCTCATTAGATGCTTCCTTTGAAGCCCTTCATATTTTGGGCAAATTATCTTGTTTACAAAGGAAAAAGAGCCATCAAATAGTACATTTTCAGAGTGTTGCCCACAAATCTGTAAACCTAATTATGTTTCAACACCAAATTTTCTTCTTCACCTAACAAAATAAAAGAACTCTTCAGAGTCTTATCTCTTTCATCAAAGTTTGAATACCCATATAATTTCATATTAAATTATTTTAGCACACTAAAAAACAATAAACAATTGTTCAAACCACCACACTCATGCATTCCCAACTACTGTGCTTTATTTTAACCCTTTGAAGGAAAACTTTTTGAGTTCTTCCTTAACTTTCCCTCAAAACAGCACTTTATAAGATTACTCATTACCTACTTCTCTTTCCTTCCTCCCACTTTCCTTTCCTTCCTCCTTCCTCCCTCCCTCCCTCTTTCTTTCTCTGTCTCTCTCTTTTGCTAAAGCCAGTGCAGGGTTTTTTGACCTTTCCTTATGTGACATTTCTAGGTTTTTGAGAATATGGCCTCTGCCTAACTTTCCAGCCTCATTACCTGGAGCCAAGGAAAATAGTATTATTATCTTGGGTTTGTTTATAGGAAAATGATATCTGGTAGATTCATAATTAAAACTCAAGTATTACGAATCCAAAATGTGTTACAAATTATGATAAGGTTGAACTCTTATAGTCTGGAAAGTCTGGCTGCAAAGAACAAAAATCCATTAGAATTAGCTTACCTAAAACTAGGAAAATATTGGAAGGATTCACAGTGCTTTGTGGAACTGACCAGTTGGGAGTGCAGGTGGTCCTCAGGGGGGCCTGGGCCAGAACAGTGATGGCCTGGTGTGTCTTTCTCCATCTCTCAAGGCCATGAAATCCCTCATGGTGATGTCTCAAACAGGTCAGCTTTATTTTTGCTTTCTGTAGATTCCTGTCTTCCACTTCTCAGTGCACATGGACAGCTGAATTTGGATTTACATTATCCATACATAGTGTTCTCATAGAACACTTGAGCTCTGAAATTAATGTTTTACCTATATTTTACTCTGAATATATGAATCTTTCTGATTTGATTTATCTTTTTCTTTTTGCTCTAAAATCTTACACCATATTCTGCCTGATAAATGCATTCAAATGTTCTTGTGACCTCAAATAAGCTATCTTCTCTGTTTTTCAGTTTTTTCATGTGTTTTGCTCTCCGTTTCTCTAGAACACTTTCTTTTTTACCCTGCACATATTTTTTCTCCTTTTACATTTAAAGCAATTCCGAAATTGTTTTTTCTAAACTTTTAAAATAGAATGTTCAAATTCTTGTCCCAGTAATCATAACTTTTAAACAAAAACATCACTTACATAGTCAATAAGCACACATTGAACACATACTATATATTGTGTACTATTTCAGGCACTGGATAAACAGAATTCATCAAATTTACTTCTTTTCCTCCATCTTCCAGCATCATGATTTTTTTAATTTTTTTATTACTTTATTGTTGTTCAATTACAGTTATTTGCATCCTCTCCCCTCCCCTCCCCCCTCCCCCCAGCCCCACCTCTCTCCCCAGCCTCCCCCTTCCCCCTTAGTTCCTTCCATGTGTCCTCTACAGTGATTCCTGAAAACGCTTCTCCCCATTGTCCCCTCCCCCTTCCCCCTTGGCTATTGATAGACTGTTCTTAATTTCAATGTCTCTGTTTATGTTTTGCTTGCTTTCTGTTTTTGTTGATTATGATCCAGTTAAAGGTGAGATCATATGGTATTTGTCCCTCACTGCCTGGCTTACTTCACTTAGCATAATGCTCTCCAGTTCCATCCATGCTGTTGCAAAGGGTATAAGCTCCTTCTTCC